>CAHIKZ030000280.1:115000-140000 GCA_903632075.3 Acanthosepion pharaonis
ATTTCTACTTATCATCAGGAAGAGACAGTTAAAATTTCTGGGGCGCATAATGAGGAAGGAGGGCTTGGAAAATTTGATATTCACGGGACAGATTGAAGGCAAGAGGGACAGAGGAAAACAATATATAACATATTAATGAGCTTGAGTAAATAGATGGCAGCACAGGGTTTAAGAGAAATAAAAAGATAAAATTTATTATGAAATGGACAAAGTTCGACAATTAGTTTAAGACATTTTTTTCATGCTTATTCATTCTGTTTTTTTTTTTTTTTTATAGATACAGATATTTAAGTAAATGTTCTGTTTATAATAAACAGTATTGATAACAATTACCGGCCTGAATGTCCGAAAAATTTTCATAGAAAATATGCGTCCTCCGACAGGAATCGAACCTGTATCAAACAAGCAACCGTTATATAGCCTGACGTGCTTCACCGATTTAGCCACAGAGGAGCGATTCGGTTAGCAAGGTCTATTAAAAAAATAATGTATAAACATTAAAAAAGATGTCTTAAAATATAAATTTATTAAAAACTACAAAGGACAGGAGGGTGTGGAGAACCATGATCGCCTACATCCTGCGGGGCAAGGCACATAAAGGTGAGGAACTGTATGTGCGTGTACATGCATGCCTGCATGCGTATTTGTGTGTATGTGTGTGTGTAAGTGGGTTTAGTTCTTGTGGCGGAATAACAAAAGGAAAAGGAGAGATTTTAAGAAACCGTTCGCCTTTTATATTGATGCCACGTGACTGGGGTTATGCGGCTACAAATCTAAGGGAGATAATCTCACTTTCACCACATCTATTTATGCACGTATCGATTTCATTTTCATTTTGCTTTTGTTTTGCCTTGTTATATGTCCCGTACAAGCGTAAAGAGCGATAGTCATTCATTCGCAAACAAAGATTTTAAAGAAAATAAACCCGAGAACAGCGTTACTGCCACTGAATAAATTTGCAATCTCTGCTCGTAATTTTAACTTTCTTAACATCTTCTGAAGAAATCAATACAATTTCTGACAGCAATGATTTTCATTACACTTAATAAAGTGAGGTGTTATTCTCTCTTAGATATGTAGTCACGTGACACTACAGACGCCACGTGACACGTTAGTATGAAAGCGGCGTTGATTTAAAAAAAAATCGGGCCTGCACAAAGGTAAACATGATTTGAGCAAGAATTAATTTAGAACTTGTTAGCGACCTACTTTATCTCTACTTTGGTCGCGGGGGCACACACACACACACACACGCTCACACATATTGTTAAAAAATTCTATGTCAGTTGTACGAAAACATGGTCTCTGTAGAAATTATTTATTTTTATTACCTTTTTCTTCTTCATATTTCAGTTTTCCTGAAGGAGACGTGTAATGAAATATTTGCAACCAGAAATTGTAAAATGCTCGAAAAAAAAAAGCCAGTATACAGACGTGGCTGACGTGCATAAAAAGACAACAGAAAGCGCAGAAAAGAAAACGTGCTCTTAGGCAGGATGTATAAAATCTAAAGAGGGAGCAGTAAAAACAGATAAAGAAAATGTGCTGTAGAGATGGAATAAATACATCAGAATACTCTTCCAGTACAACTGAGTAAAAGATATTACAAGACGCAAATTAGCGAAAGGATCTGTAGTATTGTAATCCGAGGTTAGGTTATGAAGAAGAAAAAAAAACATCTGGACCAAGCATCAACAGCGTTAGATTATTTCGGGATTAGTAAAATGATAACTTGCAATATACGACAGCGGTGAAATATCGGAGGATTTCAGGTTATCAAACTTCATAGTCCTACCAAAGAAATCAGGTGAAAATTAATACGAAATTTACCTTGATGAAAAACATAAATAAACAATGGAGCTCGTATTATTATTGGTCAAATAGCGCAAGAATCGTATGGTTTATTCAAGCCACTAGAACAAGAAATGAAATTTTTATAATTAGTACACTCTCGATGCAAACAATATAAAAACAGTCAACAAAACGAAGCTGTTCTCTATTAATCGTTTTAAAAACGATATTTGCCTTCCATCAGCAGGACTGATGTTTATTCTAGGAGAGCAACTATCCTCAATCTCCTTGATACCTGTACTTTTATTGTCCTATCTGTTTCGTTCACTCTCAGTAATCACTTGCATTTAAATTGATTTATTCTCAAGTCTTGGTTGAAATGATTAAAACAAAGATCCTAAAACAATGAAAAAAAATGGAATAAATGCTGCGCCGTGGAAGGAATAAAGTAACTCTTTTGGCTTCTCCAAAATATTTTTAATTCATTTCATCCCAAGCTAGGTAATAAAGCAACTAAGGCGCAAGGGGGTGACTGAGTATTGGAGATTATGAAAAAAAAAACACTATTAAAGAAAGACAGCATTAAAAGAACAAAGAATTAAAAAGATAATAGATAACGATTGTCATTTTGAAGATAAAATTTGACTGGGAAGCAAGGAGTCCGAAGAGTGTTTCACAAATGCGAAGTGGGATATAGAAAACTGTTAGCGTACAGCTTACTCTTACTTGTAGCCATTTCAACCAAAAAAAAATGAATCGTTGCCATTAATTCAGTATTTTGATTAAATTCATCTAGGTACCATCAGAACAATTAGCACGAAAGTATTTATAGTAAAGGCCCAGGGAAGCTACATTAAGTGGATGGTAAAGTGACTGAAAGCGCGAATGCAGGACAAGACTAATGACATTGAAGATTCTTCTTTGTATTTTATCAAGAATCTCTGAATATATAACAGGAGCACTAGACCAGATGTAGTGGCAGTATTTAAAGCAAGGACGAAAGGTAGACTTATAAATATATAAGATAGGTTCTGGCGAGAAAAAATTGCCTAGCACCACACAATGAACTAACTTTCCTAGCAGCAGATCTAGCAATTGATTCAATATAATCATTCCACTTCATGTCAGCGGAAAACACTAGTCTGAGAAGGCGCAGTGAATCACTCTTCTGGAGGTTAGTATCACCCATTTTGATGGAAGGCAAAAAGAGTTCTCTCAGGAGGATTAAAAGTGAGTAGTTTCGTTTTAGAAGCACTAATTAAAAGTCATTGGCTTTAAATCTTTGAGCTCCGACCACCGTTTTACCGGGGGTAGAGAAAAATGACTTAATGCCCGACCACCGGTTTAACGGTGGGTAAGCACTTGTAACTCATTTATTTATATACCGTGAAACATTACATGTCAATTATTTGCGAATTTTGACTCAGGAGCTCAGGCAGAAGGGTTCAAATTGTTCATGGACGCAGGACTCAAAGTGATAAGTTGTATATCAGTTGCTGGTGCGGACATAAATAACTTTTATCTAAATATCGCCTTTCGAATTCTGTTATTATTTTTGTTTATCTCATTAAAATGAATAGATATTTGTTACAATTCCTTGAAATATACCTTTTGTGCACGCCTTTGTTAGTTATATTATTGCATTTACTTTCGCTCTTTCCCTAGCTCCCCGCCCAAATGCGTCGCTACAACGTCATCCTTTGCTACGTGAGTCGATGGAGCGGTGAAACATAACGCAGAATATTGTTAATGGCTGGTATTTTGACCTTTCAACAAGAATTGTTTCAGAAATTTGACAAGAGAAATAGAGTTGCGAGAGGAGATGCTATCCTGCCAATCGTTGACAATGGTCACTCAGATAACGACCATTTATCTGTTTAATGTCCTTCTGTATTCATTCGAGCTTGATGTAATCTAGAGAAATCGTTTAATTATTGCGAAGACGTTAACGTCGCTTACTCTTCATGTCCATTCGAACAAAATCCCAAACTCTTTTGTCATTATTTAAGATGGATCAGTAAATCATATACAGTTCACACGTAAGATATGAATGCGAATTACGTGCTGCTGTGTGTTTCGATTGCACCCTCGAGTCGATATTTTCAAGAACACTAAATTGCAGTCATTGATTCGTCGAGCCTGTTGGGCGTTGTCAAAGGCTCAAAGGTTTCAACTCTTTGTGGTTTAATCAAGTGTCCTTAGGGAAGCAAATTTTTCATGAATGATATATTGTTCTAAGTTAGTGCGAAGATTTGCTGCTTATCTGTCGAAAGAGTTCTTTAAGTTGACGTTAATGAAAAGAGAATGCGATAAGCCTCGGTTGTTAAATGAACGGAAAAATCTCGTGTATAAAACAGAGAAGTATAAGTTACAGCACGATTTAATTAAAATAACTATATTTTCTCGATTTACTTGCTGATAGCACCAACAAGGGTTATAATGACATAATAAATAGTAAAAGTATTTATTTATAATAGCCAAATCCTCGTCTTTCAACACTTGACTTAATACTAATTTTAAAATAATTCAGAAGAGGACGTTACTTTATTCATGGCACCTGGATTTTCGCCAATTCCCTTACTCGATTTCCGTCGTTCGATATTGTACGCCTGAAAAATAGCGCGTTTATAGCGGACGCCCTTGCTCCTCAGATTTTTGGCTAAGATCAAAGAGTAGTGTCTGTTCTTAACTGTTTAATCTGATGCTCATTCTTCACTTCTAACCACTTCTATTTGCCTTTATTTTCTTACTGAAACCAAGTAGTGTCTTTTCCCCTCTTTCCACGCGAACAAAACGGAATAGTCCATTATTTATGAGGTATTGGCAGGACGTAACGGCCGCGCGAACTAGTGAAGACAGGGATAAATACAATTATAATAGGATACTAAAATTCACCTATTGCAAGGCTCGAGAGACAATAAATCTGGTGGGTTACTGTTAAAATGGTAAAGATGAATGTGATGTGTGACATGATTCAAAGAGGAGGTGGTAAAAAGTGAAGATTATTATAAGAAGGACATAACCATTGATTTTCCACTTGATGTGGTCAATATTTTAGTGTTCAGGGAAGTATCCATATTCAGGCGGGAGTCTGTTTCAGAGAGGGCCCATTCTCGGGGGTGGGGGAAGCTTCCTTCTTATATTGAAAATGTAGAGGAAATGTTGTTGATTGGACTCCGTGAAAATAGTATGGCGCTTCTTATCTGTGAATGTTTGTGGAATATTTTCACAGAAATAGTGATAGAATAGCAATGGCCTTGCAACATTGCATCTGTGGGAAAAAAGAAAGCATCTCTCAACAAGAATGCTCAAAGATTGTGGACCCAGTCAAGGTTTAAACGTGACTATTTAACTGCTTATCTATATCCATAATATTCAAAATGTGTGTGTGTATGTATGGGTGTGCGTGTGTGTGTCTGTGTATGATCGAATCTTGTTTATGTGTTTCCACAGTCTTCATCCGATTTCGATTTTTTTGTTTTTTTTTGTTTGGTAGATAATTCTTCAGTGCCGGTTTTGAGCCGAAATTGGCTGGAAAAATTCCAACCTTGAAGATGAAAAATCGAAAAAACTGATTTTTTTACACTTTGCGCAAAAATCAAAGGCAAAATTAAATGTTTGTAAAAAACAGCGTACAATCAATTTAGAGAGTTGAAATCTAAAGCAAAAGATTATTAAAATTATAAAAAAAATATATATAAATAAAAATTATCGTATATTATTATTATGAGGGTCCATGGAAGAGGTTTCTTCCTTGCAAGATTGAGAACGCAAAAACGGCCCTTTTCAGGGTCGCCCCCCCCATTCAGATTGTCACCACCCTAATTTGGGGATGTGTCTCAGTTGCACCCAAATGTTGTTACTAATATTGATTTTCGGGTGGGCCGACTTTAAACTTGAACTGCTCCAACTGAACGGCAAAAATTCTCAGTAATGAAACACCCGGACGAAGACGGGTTATCCTGCTAGTACAGTGATATGGCAGAAATAATTCCTTTTTTTTTTGGTCTCGTCCGACTCTTGTAAAGATAAAGCATGGTCGAAGAAGTCATATATTCTCTGGGGCTTTGAGCTTTTACCTGACGGAAAATAACACTAACTGCCGATAGGAAACGGTCGATGACACAATCTCAATTGTACAGAGTGCGATAGGTAAATTATCAGGATTTTATATTTTTAATTTCGTACATGTGCGTTGTTTTATTTATATTTTACTTTGTCAACTGCACAGTACAGTAGGTTCAGTTGGGCACCGTCTGTGAGAAAAAGAGTACCATGACGCAATTCCCTCCGCCAGATATTTGAAATTCAGCATGCTATAAAGCTTTCAGGGTTTGCGTGTCAATCTGAGGACGGTGCAGAGGATTTGAAAAGAGTTGGACGAGTCTAATCATGATTACGAAGGCACGGCAGCTCGGAAACGGCATTCTGATCGTTCTGATGAGAAAATAACTCTCGAATTTGTTGGTGGGAGCCTCAGACACAAAAAAGGGAGGCCGCTCTGTGTCAAAAGGATGGCTGCTGGGAAACCTAATGTCTGGCAACAGGACTCAGCACCATGCCACACAAGCAGTAGAACGCAGACATGACTGTCAGACAATTTCTGCGACCACATCACATCACTCCTTATATCTGGCCACCGAAAGTATGGTGCACCCAGTGAGGATCGAACTCACTACTCGGTCGTAACAGATCTAGCAAGACAAGCTTTCTAATCATTCCACCACGTCGAGGTGCCCAATTGATTTCGCAAGCATAGCTTAGAGTAGCACAAGGCCGAAAGTATGGGGCGCCCAGTGAGGATCGAACTCACAACTCGGTCGTTACCATTACACCACATCGAGATGCCTAAACTTCGATGGAATATGATCCTCGCTAAGATCTACAAGCTTCATTCGTTCGAAAATCAATATTATTATCTTTATGAGATGAAATATTGCTAACTATTCTTAAATTTTGACTGATATTTCTTCCACCTTAATTTTAGTTGCCTTGTTTACACAAGTTGTATTAGCAGAAGAAATTTTATGTGAATTTTTTCTTTATTAGATGTAGCATTGTAAATTATTATTACGTTTCGATTAGTATTTCTTTCCTTAATTTTAATTGTCTTTTATGTTTCATCGCAGCCATCAGTTAACAGCTCGGCTCAGAAATAATGATAATGTCTTGGCGAGATGAGAATATTTAAATATAACATATATTTTTCTCCGATCGAGTGACGCTATCTACATATTAATACGCTTATATACGTATATAGTATGTGTCACGATTGGTGTGACTGATACTGAGAAGAAAACAGAGAGCGAGAGAATGGGGGGGAGAGAGAATGGGTGAGAGAGAGAGTGGTGGAGAGAGGGGGAGACAAGACGAGTGAAAAAGAGAGTGTGAGAGATTGGATGGGATCATTTTAGATACGGGCAGTTATTTGTAGTGAGGGGTTTTATAAGGTTTCGTGAACCTAACGATCTGTTGAGAACAAATTCGCCTCTGAACTGCAATTTGCATTTTGAAATTAAAAGCTTTCTTTAATAATTGTAACCGCTTCGTAATATAATAAAAGCAGGTAAGATCCTTTTGATAAAAAAAAAATCCTTAATCTTTCTGAGAAAAACGCAAACTGTGTTGAGCGTCCGATAGGGAATCAGAAAGAGAAGCCCAGAGAGAGAGAGAGAGAGAGAGAGAGAGAGAGAGAGACAGAGCCAGAGACAGAGAGAGACAGAGCCAGAGACAGAGAAAGAGAGAGAGATAGAGAGAGAGAAAGAGACAGACAGAGACAGACAGAGAGAAAGAGAGCCAGAGAGAGAGAGAGAGAGAAAGAGACAGAGAGAGACACAGAGAGAGAAAGAGACAGACAGAGACAGACAGAGAGAAAGAGAGCCAGAGAGAGAGAGAGAAAGAGACAGAGAGAGACAGAGAGAGGGAAAGAGACAGACAGAGAGAAAGAGAGCCAGAGAGATAGAGAAAGAGACAGAGAGAGAAAGAAAGCCACAGAGAGAGAGAGAGAGAGAGAGAGAGAGACAGACAGACAGACAGAGAGAAAGATAGCCAGAGAGAGAGAGAGACAGAGAAAGAGAGAGAGAGAGAAAGAGAGAGAGCGAGAGGGGTGGGGGCGTAAAGAAACAAAAATTGAGCACAATACGGAGATGAATTGAAGCGGGGGACATCTTAGATAAATGCGCTAGTATGTAGCATTGGGTTAAATCATGTGTCGTGATGTAACGATCGGGAGAGAAGATTTTAGCATTTTTATGAGTGACTATGTCACTTTTCTTATAACTTTCTCGGATTGGTCATGGGTTAAAAAGCAGAGTGCATCATTCAAAAAAAGCAGAGTGCATCATTCAAAAAAAAAAAAACTTCGTAAATCCGCGTAATTTCTTACGATGCTTATGGCCACATCACTTTGAAAGACGAATTCCCATACGATCACCGAAGCCAAGTAACGTCGAGCCTGGTAAGTTATAGCTGGGTGACCGCTTGGGAATATCAGGTATTGTTCGCTTGGATTCAAGGGTTTGCAATGGATAGTGACTCAGAATTAAAAATTCGGAGATCCGAGTTCCAATTCCCGTTGAGTTCGCTATATTAACTTACGCGAAAATAAACTTGGTAAAGGCATGAATCCACTTCTCCCCATCCCCCCACCAGCTATAGGTCAATTAGCAATACTTGTATCAATAAATCATTATTATCTAAAAAAAACTTGCAATTTAAAAAAACGGTTGATAAGCCGTAAAAAAACAAATCAGCCAATCAATCAACACACGTTTCCTGTTGTTCGTTGTTAAAATAAAATGGCTGGCCACTCGTATCAGAGGATGACCGTCTACAAAGGAAGCTAGCCAATCCCTGTTGAAGACGTCTGCTCAGTCGCATTTGGTAAGGCCTCTGATCGAGAGGTTTTGAGGAGCGTGGAATCACTTCTTAATTGCTGTTGTTCCAAGGTTCAGTGTTATCCGGGGTGGCAGTACCTATTAGGGACCCAGCTATGGGTAAATAGTTAACCTCCAAACTGAGGTCAGAACACTATGAAAGTATAAACATTTTTATCGTAAAAATACCAGCAATACATTTTCATAGTAAAAAAATTACCAGCAATACATTTTTGTAAAAGAAATTGCTCGTGAGTCTAAGAAAATTAAATTTCGGCATTAAATGACCCATAAGGAGTTGATATGACGATAAACAAACAAACAAGCAAATCAGGCACACATGTGTTTGTTCAACACCCACAGAGTACACATGTGGTTTATACTGCAACAATGCTGAGCCTTAATTATACTTTCTGGAATAGAGAGCGTCATCTGGCGTATTAAAAGTCTGAACAAGGCCAGCGCGTTCAACCCTTGAGTCACTATGAATTGATTCATCGTTCTAACAGAACCATTGACGGCTGTATCATACGAGCATTATAGCAAAGTCTCCTTAACCAAAGACTCACGCTTACTCACTTTCACCTACAATAATAAATCAAATTAAAGTAAGTATCAACTTATTCTTCGTTATGTGCCATGTCCCCTAAGAACGTAGGCGAACATGGGTCACCACAACTTCTAATCCGTTGTAGCTCTTAATAAATTAAGTATTTCTGTTATTTATCCTAAACATTGTTTCGCTGTCAATTTACTCAAACTCAATATGTTAAACGTTGTTTTCCTGTCTCAGTTGCCTTCAATCTGTCCTGTGAGTATCAGATTTTCCAAGCTCTCCATCCGCATTATGTACCCGAGAAACCTTAAGGGTCTCTTGCTGAGGCTAATTAAATGTTTCCTTTTTGTTTTCGTTTTCTCTAAAACTTTGTCGTTGCAAACATATTCACTTCATGATATTCTCTGTATCTTTCTGTAGAACCACATTTCTGTTGCTTCAAGTCTCTTCTTCATCTTTGAGGAGACTGTCCAAGAAACTTCAAAGCCATTAATGGAAATAACGTTTTTTTGTTTTTTTAATTTCATTTTCTGACGTGGATTCGAAAGTATCAGTAAAATTAGTATTAAATCACATGTAGGCCCTCTTCAATTTTCGAAAGATAGATACGCAAGTGTAATTTAATATGTAATTCTCTGCGAGACAGATTAAGGTAAAATTTCTTTATTCCATTACTGCTTATTGTAAATGTATTCTTCAACGCTCACTCATGAAAATTTAATCATCTTTTGTGTTTCAGACTACTACGTGCTGTTGAGGTATTACGATTAGTCATTCACTAAGCTTATCTTAATATAGGGCAAGGCTATAGTATTTGAAGTAGAGGGTATGTACAGACTAAGACAGGTTCGTCAAGGATCACATGACAAAATGTTTGCAGTTTATTATAATTTCCAAGTCTCTTTCAGGTTCAAACTTCATCTTTCCAATTGTTTACGCCAATTTTTTCAGAATCTTGATATTTAATAGTTTCAGTTGAACTATATATATATATATATATATATATATATATATATATATATATATATATGAGTTGATATTCAAAGCAAAAAACTCGATTATTTTGAAGAAATTGATCAATGATGTATTCATCTGTTGGGTTACCCTCCAGACATTTCTCACATTTTTCGAAATCATTTCACTAGGATATACAGAATAATGCATTCAAATTTTTCCTTTCTGTGAGGTAGGCATTTTGCGTCAAACATTGCATAAGCTATTTTTTACATACATACATAGATACATAAATACACACACACACACACACACACACACACACACACACACATATATATATATATATATATATATATATATATATATATATATATACTATTCTATTGAAGAGGACAAAGAAAGTCTTTTGAGCCTTTTGGTATTTTTTTCCGGCTGTCGAATAAATAGGTTTATTTTTCTTGCCGAAAGTTTTAGATGCATTCGTGTTCATGGTAAAAAGTTTCGAAGTCCCGAAAAAACAAACAGTATTGCGTTTTTGTACTGTTGTCTCTTACAAGTTTTCTAATGTCCATTTTATATTTTGTTACAGATGCTTGTCAGTTCTGTTGCCAGCGCCTGATGGTGGCTGGAAGTCACAAAGGCAGAAATGTTAAGATAATAGCAACAGAAATGAGGTCAATATTTCTCATTAATGTAAACAATGATAACTACTGATACCTGTTTTGAATTCAGAGTTGTCCTTCTCCAAGAGCAGTTGCAATCCAAGACTATAGAACCCAGTCTGTCCTGCTATTTACCCATAGCTGGAGGAAAAAGAAGATTTACACCTTTCCCAAGGGTATTAACCTGTAAGTGAATGTAATGGATTCGAATTCGAATTCACCTCCGTTTCCTCAATCCAAGCCGCTATCCATTACTCCACCGTGCCTCTCTCTCTCTCTCTCTCTCTCTCTCTCTCTCTCTCTATATATATATATATATATATATATATATATATATATATATATATAAAACCTAATGTCTGGTAAAACCTAATGTCTCTACACCATGCCGCGCAAGCAAAGGGAACCCAGTAATAGCTGTCAGACAAGTATTGCAACAACATCTGGCTACCTAACTCCCCAGACTTCGATTCCCTTGATTATTATGTGTGGGTCCAACAAAACTCCTTGTAGCCACGAAGATGACCTTAAAGTAAGGATTACTGCAGCATTCATCAAAAACAAGTAGACCGTTCAGAAGAGTTGCAGGGAGATTCCAAAGTCGTGGTTGAAGCTAAGCCATGCTTAAATGCTATCCTCTGGCCATGTACTTCGTGTTTGGGTACCACTATATATATATATATATATATATATATATATATATATATATATATATATATCATTGATGCATTAAGTGTGAGTCTGTTGTATCATTCTAGCGGTTATGGTTTGAGCGCTAACAGTTATTTTTAAAAATTATTCTAGGGCCCCATTGAGTGGCAATAATTGTGGATGCGGATACAGTTTTGTGGCTATTCTATAGTGTTGTTTGTCAACCTTATTATTGATTGCTTCGTCATTTATTGTTGATTGTTATTATTACTTTTACTTGTGTTTATGCGTGTATTTGTAGTTTCTTAATATGTTTATTATTTACTTAAATTACTTACTAATTTAATTAGAATAATTTTTATACTTATTTTTATCCTTTATATATATATATGTACTAGCAGTAGAGCCCGGCGTTGCCCGGGGTTATAACAGTAAGAGATAGATCAAGTATCCACCATCATAAAGACTGAAAAATAAAATTGACAAAGATTGACGCATGTCTTAATTATTTTTTTTTTTTTTACGAATTGGTCAAACCCAAACTCAAACAAAAACATTGTTTTCAATCGTTATGAGTCTCCCGATTGAATAGAATAATTTTATAAACAATTGTCTTGTAAATAGAATTTTTAAAGCATTCTGAATGTAAAAATAAAGAAAAAAGTGTGCAAGACAATAAGAAACACTACACGCCAAAAAAAGTGAAGTTTTGTTGAAATCGGTTAAAAAATGTAGGTAGCCTTTCTGTAAACTTTTAGTTTTACAATTTATGATTTTTACTTAGTGAATACAGTAAAGAAAATTGTATATTTTGCTTGTGGTGATTCATAATTAGAATTCTGATTTGAATATATTTTCCACTCGTTGTTTCTAATACAAAAAATATTAACTTTATTTGGGTTTATTAATTATGATCTAACAAATCTTATTCATTTAGTAGTCTTTCTGTAATAATAATCTTTTACAATTTATGATTTTTACTTATTGAATACAGTAAAAAAAATTAGACACCATGAGTATTTAAAATAGTTTCCCGTTCCGGTTATTATTTTTAGTTAGGACTTGTGTATGTTTAGATTTCATTATCTTTCCCTAAAGATAAAGAATTTATTCCGATGTTTGTATTCGTACAATCAGTATAGATCGTTAGATTATTGTTTAAGGTTGACGGACACGCATGTCTTAATTAGTTTTTTTTTATTTTAAATAATTGTCTTGTAAATGGAATTTTTAAAGCATTCTGAATGTAAAAATAAAAAAAAGTGTGCAAGACAATAAGAAACACTACATGCCAAAAAAAGTGAAGTTTTGTTGAAATCGGTTGAAAAATGTAGGTAATTGTCTTGTAAATGGAATTTTTAAAGCATTCTGAATGTTAAAAATAAAGAAAAAAGTGTGCAAGAGAATAAAAAATACTTCCTGCCAAAAAAAAAAAAAGTGAAGTTTTGTTTTATCGGCTGAAAAATATAGGAAATCCGATGTGAGTTGTCCCCCTTCCATTTCCACGATGTCTCTTAATCGTGTTTTCAAATTGATTTTGTGCAAAAACAATTATATTTTTCCCATTTTTGGCACTGTTAGAACCACCACAAGGTAATTTTATGTAGTCCTGTGAAGTTTTGTTGAAATCGGTTGAAAAATGTAGGAAATCCGATCCAATATATAAACGTTACAGACACACACACACACACACAATCTGCGTTTTATAATAAGTAAGATATATATATATATATATGTGTGTGTGTGTGTGTGTGTGTGTGTATGCGTTATTTCAGTTGACCTCCAGCAGTTAAAGTGGAGAGACATAGCTCCACAAAACTCCCTGCAACTCTAGAGATTGTAGACGGCTATCAATATAGATCGATGTCAAATTCATACGCTTTACCGGGCTAGTGAAGTTCATATACGGCATTGTGTACCTTTACTATGGTGAATGGATGTCAATGTATATTTTGTTCAAATTATTGGATTCTGCAACGCACAAAACCAATATTACAATGCAATGTCAACAGTATTTTAAAAAAAAATTGAATCAGACACGATCTCTTAAAAAAAACATAATCAGCAAACGAATCAACGCTAATAATGCAGAAATTGTATTAAATAAATTCCATAAAATATAATATTATTTCTAAATCAGTTATCACCTAACGTCAGTTTACGCAAACGAGCTTTCCTCTAAAATTTCCCCTAGAAAACACTAGCATGGTCTCTTTGACACTCTATTCATTAGAACCTGCTTAAATGAAGGTGTGCTGTCTGTATATACAGTTTGTTTAACGCACACGCACGGAGAGAGAGAGAGAGAGAGAGAGAGAGAGAGAGAGAGAGAAAGCGGATATTGTTTAATTTTAAACATATATATATAATATATATATATATATATATGTGTGTATATATATATATATATATATATATATATATAGAGAGAGAGAGAGAGAGAGATAGCTAAATGCCACTAATAACACTTCTTGCAAAAATAACACATAATTTATAATACTACCCTACATCAGTCTTTCTATTAAACTTGAAAACAAATTATTTATCCCTAATATTAGTATCTTTACCACTACTTCTAAGACAATCGGAGATATAATTAGTTATATATATATATATATAATACATCAATGTACATCCTGGTTCATCGTTTAATGATAGACATCCAATTATTTTAACTATGAAATTATTTTTTCCTAGAATGTTCTTCTTTGGCAGTAAACATTATTCTTTAATGATAATTAATCATATACATTGAGTATTACACAATGGAAATTTCAGATCAAATTTCATTATGTATATTTATTGATTCTCTCTTGTATATATGCACATTCACTACATTTTACTCTCGGCTATTGTAAACACACTCATACATACATACCCACCCACAAGAACACACACACACACATAAATTTATATATACTTGATATATTGGCCGCATATTGGACAAGCCAAATATCAATAAAAAATCTTAGACAGTGGGAAAGTGCGTAGCAAATAAAAATGGCTGAAGGTGTGATCGCTGTTTTGGATGCAGACATCTTTCGCTTTATAAGTTGTGAGATATATTTTGTTTATTCTGGAGTGTCAGACAATTGTAAGTATTCTTCAAATGAAACGTCTGGGTCATCCATTTTGGTTGAGCTTTTCTACCATGTCTCTTGACATTTCCCGAAACTTAAAACACAGACAAACTTATAGTTGTGGTATCACAATGAACATTATTAAATGAAAAAGTATCTAATATTTTAAATTTAAGTTAGAATTAACACATAAATTATAGAAAATTAAGTACAGAATATAAGGAAAATGAACATAGATATTATATATATATATATATATATATATATATATATATATATATATATATATTATGCTGGGACGAGGACGGATTCGTTCAATTAGCTTATACAGAACATTTTATTTACTGCGTCAACAATTGCAAGAAACGCCTTCTTCTTTATGTCGTGTCTCTTCATGACGTAAGCGATCATGGCTCTCCACAATTTCTTGCCCTTTGTAGGTCTTTATACATTTTTGATATGACACATAAACAATTGACCGGCCATCCCTTTACACACACTCGATGGATAGGTTATGCGTTTATTGCTTTTGTCTCTGTTGCCATTAATATGTCCTGTGAATATCAGATTCCAAGATTTCTTTTCTGATTAGGCGCATTAGAAATTATATCTGTCTCTTCTTGACTTGAAGTATTTGTCCTTCTTGTTTCCATTTCTGTAAAACTTAATGGTTGCTCACATTCTCGGTCAATGTTATGAAATATCATGTCGCTTGTAGTCGACGTAGTCTTACTGAATTCTGTAGTGAAGATGTAAGGCTAGCTCTCTGCTGACTATTTTCGGCGTCAGTATATATGCTATTTGGAGTGATCCAAGTCCTGTTCTTGAGAGGTGTGTTCATCTCCATAAAACAAAGGCCAAAAAAAAAACAACAAAAATCTCAAAAAAAACAATTCTTTCGAGCTTGCATTCTTGTCTTATATGATTTCTCTACTGGCTTTCAATTTCTTCTGTGAGTATCAGATTTTCCAAGCCTGGTTTCCTTATTAATTGCCATAAAATCTTCAACTGTCTCTTTCTGACTTATGTATGTGTTCTTTTTGTTTTCTGTTTTCTATAAGACTTCGTCGTTGCTCAAATGTTCGATCGATGGCATTCTCATCATCCTTCTGTAGTACCGCATTTCTTTTGCTTCAAGTCTATTCTTCTTCTGTGAAGAGATTGTCCAGCATTCATTACCATAAAGGAAAAATTTATATTACATAACAATTCAATACTCTTCTTTGTTTCTAACGCAATTTTTCTGTATCTTAATCTTTTACTTAGTTTCCAAAATGCCCCTTTCGCTATTCATTGACCCCCACTTTCAGTCCTCTGTTAAAACACTTCCCTGATATTAAAACTTTTGAACTTGTTTGATTTTGGTATCTCCAATTTTCAATGTTGGGATGTTCCCTTTGCTTACAACCATGCATAATGTCTTCTTGCAAGATGTTTAGTCCTTTCTTCTCACTTTCTTCACTACCTTCTGTAGGAATTGTTGTAGTTACTTTTCTGTGTCTACTATCAACACTGTGTCATCTGCATATTTCTGTTGTTAAGGTTATGGCCGCAAGTAATGAATCCTGGTAGGACTTCTAATTCTCCCAGAATCGTAATCGGTCCTGACCTGACATCTCGTTTTCAGTCACTTGTTCATAGACGTGATGTGATTACCCTCTGTCTTTTCTACAAATATTTTCATGTCAACTGTTCTGACGAGCTATTTTCCTTGATGCCTGACTAGATGAATTTAAGCGTGCTACTAGATTGGCATTTAGGTCCCACCTTTTAGCGTCGAAATAGTAACCAATACTTCTACACCAGCAGTTTCTTTTCTGCATTTCCCGACAGTGGAATTCCTTTCCTCTCACTGATAAATACAATCTTCAAAAATTTAAATGAAACGTCAATCGCCATCTTCTGTTACCTTGATCATCGTTCTTCTTTTTATCTTTTCCTCAATCCCACCCCACCTACATACAGTTTTTTTCTCTCACTTTCACTCTCTGTCACCTCTTGCGTACTAGTGATATTCCCGCCTTGCTTGGGGTGAAATGCTTAAAAAATCGCCTCGCTGTATAGGTTAAATAAGTCCGGTGAGAAAACACATCTTTTTCTTACACCCCCATTTATTTTTGTACATTTACTGAAACCATTTTCCATACGTATGGAGACTGTTTGCTGCCAATATAGGTTATAGACTTTTCCAAAATCTAGAAGATAGTATTAAAGGATGATATTCATTTGCATGCCAAAGTTCAGGCTTTTTTGTTATTGAGATTGCCTCCATATTGTCTGCTGAAGGGCCACAAGCTGGCACTGTTTAGGGGTATAAAAGGAAGGAAATAAACTTTCTCTTTTTGCCACGAGATATAGCAGCGAAAACAATAACCCTTTTCCATTCTGGAGAAACATTCCCTTGCCAGCCAGACGTTCAATTTCAACGCAACCAGGTGAACATCATGCATAAAGACACTGTGTATATATATATATATTTTTTTCTTCCTTTGTTTAGTTATCTCTAAACACGTATACATAATTTTCTATTTTTTTATATTGTTTGTATTTATATAAATATATATTTAAAAATTCATCACCCGTTGACTTATCTACTTAAAGAGTTTGTTTGAATGGATAGCAGAACAGGACCAAAGAGATATGGTGAAGAATACAAACTTACGCAGAACAATCATCGCCTACGTCCTAATGCGAGTTGGCGCAGAAAAAGAACAACAAATTGATGTCTGCGGTACTTGAAAATAGTGGGACATGCAACAGACCACATTAAACCATTCACTTGTGCAGGTTGTTCTGCAAAAACAGAATTTACCCAAGTCTCATTCATCGTTCTCGGCAGGAGAATCCATATATATATATATATATATATATATATATATAATTACGCATTTGATAAGTATGCTCACAATATGTAATGGAAGTTTAAATATATGAATTTGTCCGGCATGATAGATAATAGCCAGACTAATCAATATTGAACGGAATAAGATGGGCTGATCGATAAAGAAAAACAGAACGACAAATACACATACACAAAGACACACACAAAGTCACACATACACGCACAAACACGCACACACGCATTAATATATATATATATATATATATATATATATATATATATGTATGTATGTGTGTGTGTATATATATATATATATATATATATATATATATATATATATATAATTTGGATCGATTGTGGGATACCGACTTAAATTGAAACGGATAGGTATATGTCAATTAAGTTTGAAAAATTGCTTTGGAACCAGATTGAATCTGTAATCGCATTGCAGATGCGTATAATTATATTTGTGTTCTGCCACGTTGAGAACAATTTCAACGGAACACAGAAAGCAAACGAAACAAGCACGATCATAAAAATCTGGACAGCGTTATTCAGGGAGAGCGCATATGTTTAGTCTCAAACATGGCGTCGGCCACCTATTCAGTTTTAGCGCTCACCCAATTCTAATTGAATGATTAAAGCCTGTAATGTTTTACATTCTTAACAGATGGCGCTATCGAATGACGTGGAATAACATTCAAAGTACAATTGCCTGGCACATTCTATAAATTTAATAAAAAAGCTAATACATTATATAACTTTAACATAATGCAGACATCGTATACCTTTCGGACTAACTTTCAGAAAATACGCGTACACTAAGTGATACATATGTTACTGCAAGTATTAACTCTTTATTGACAAATGATATGAGAAAACTATAATAATTCGTAATTAATCAGAATTGAGTTAGTCTTGGGACAAGAGTACGCTATATATATATATATATATATATATATATATATATATATATATATATATATATATATATATATATATATGTGTGTGTGTGTGTGTTAATAGTGGCAAATTTATTTGCATCTAGATTGATATATGAACATGCGAATGTTAACTGTCTGGTAGAGTTGCGAATTTCTCACTGGCGCTGGCGGTGAGCTTTTGGGTCGGGGTAAACAGATTCTGGAAAAAAATTTGAAAGAATGAATATGCTTCTTACTTTCTATTATTTCTTTCTCAGAAAATGTTTACTTATTATTGCTGCTATCTGTCTATCTATTTATCTGTCTACATGTCTATCTCTATCTCTCTCTCCCTCTCTTTCTCTCTCTCTCTCTCTCTATCTATCTATCTATTTCTATTTCTCCTCCTTCCTCTTTATCTATGTACTTATCTATTTGCTTCTTTTCCTCTCTCTATATCTATCTACCTACTTATCTATCAATCTGTTTCTCTCTCCCCCTCTCTCTTTATTTACCTGTCTCTCTCTCCCCTTCTCTCTCTCTCTCTCTATCTATCTATCTATCTATCTATCTATCTATCTATCTATCTATCTATCTATCTATCTATCTATCTATTTCTCTTTCTCCACCTCCCTTATTATCTATCTATGTACTTATGTATCTATTTGTTTCTATCTATCTATCTATCTATCTATCTATCTATCTATCTATCTATCTATCTGTTTCTCTTTCTCCCCCTCCCTCTTTATCTATCTATATACTTATCTATCTATCTATCTATCTATAAATATATATATATATTCTTAAGAATAGAAAGAAATGACTTTCTTTCAATTTTTCCCTTCGATTTTTTCCATCTATTTATCTGTCTACCTACTGTAAATTGTCGCCATTTGAGATTATTAATTTCGCGCATGCGCGTTGTTTGCTTTTGAATTTGTCGATTACACATTATAGTTGGGTATCGTCTGTGAGAAAAGGAGCACCATGATGCAATTCACTCTGCATGAAACTCGGAGTTGTGCAATTAATGCAAATGTATATACCTACAAACAAATTACAAATGAAATGGAAAAAAATATTCCAGGTTAAAATCAAGATATATATATATATTGCTATTGTATTTAGAGAGTGGGAAAAGGCAGAGAGTAGGCAACTATATATATATATATATATATGTGTGTGTGTGTGTGTGTGTGTGTGTGTGTGTGCACGTTAGTAGGAGGTAAAATAGTATCCGAACATAAGTGGAGATAATGATGTGACAAAATTAGAAAACTATTTAGACAAAGCGTTTCCCCTCTGTATGGCACTCATCTTTAGGTCAGAATGAGTTACGAGCCCAGTGTGCAAGAGAATAGTCTCGGAATTTTGAGAAATAGGCAAGACATATCTTTATCAGATTTTACAGCCCGACATCTTTTATTTTCCCTATTGAAGTGCTTAATATCTGCTAGACTTGAAATTGGACTACTCTCAGAGAGACGTGTATTTTATTTTTTCACTATCAATTTGCACACTGCAATGTGATATGTTATCGTATATGAGCCCGGTCTGAGGTGGACAGTAGGGTATTGCGTGATCTGTACATTTTCAATGCAATTTCTACTTTCTCTGTCTTTTCAAGAATGAATGAGAGTTCAGCTTTGCTGAAAGATTACTTGTTGGCCTTAAACAGATGTGGCAGTTGGGCTACATGGGCCGAGCTCAAGTAGCTTAAATGTTAGATTGTATCTGTGGGCGCGTAAATATCTGCGCATGTGAATATTTAGTAAGTTAGAGTTTGTTTGGCACACAACTAATTGAAGGCGAATAAGTTAACATTTTTTGACTTACTTCTGGTGCTGGTTTAAACCATGCAATAATTTCATCCATCAAGTATGCTCGTGTGGGGAAATTTTGCGTATGTGTGGGATGTATTCATATATAATATTTAGATATATCTTTTTATATGTCTGACAGCATATGAATGTACCTAGATGACTGACCACTTGAGAATACCAGGTGCTGTAAGCTTGGATGCGCGGCTGGTGTAATGGATAATGGCTGAGAATTGTTAATCGGAGAGCCGAGTTCCAATTCCCGTTGGGTTTGTTATAATCATATATAAATTTGAACATCTTTAAAGGGTACGATATGTGGTTAGATTAAGTGAATTTAGTGAATCCACAGATTTTTCACACCTTTGGTGTCAGTTCTTTGATTTTGATTTTTCATGTCTTTGAACTGTTAGTGAAAGGAATTAAATAAATAAATGAACCAATTGTTTTGATTTTATCTTATCACAGGTCTTGCATTAATACGGATATAAAATCATTACTTTTCATAAATTATAAAATAGATAGATAAATAAATTGAAATTATTCCAATGCTTTAAGGATATCACATGCATCCAAATTTTTACAGAAATATCGAACGGAAATATCGAACGGAAATTTAAATGATAATTGAAAATTAATATATTTTTTAAGTGTAGAAACTTTATTTAAATTTCAAAAAAGAGCATTTTTTTCAATTTTTCAATTTATAAGTTTTCCCGGTAGTAAAGCAATGCAATAGTTCATTTTTTCTTTCGATAGTTGAAGTTTTAGTAAGCAAAGTAAACTAAGAATTAAAAGTATGATAACATATATTTCAGTTTTTAAAAGTGAAATTCATTTTATCGGACTTTTACTTCTTAGTCTATTACTTTGCTAATAATAACTTAAACTACGTAAAACAAAATAATTTAAAAAGACATTCCATTTTTTTTTACAATGTTAAAAGAAAAAACGAACAGTGTTTCTGTTAACGTGACAAATTTATTAATGATTCTTCACTTGTTAAAATTGAAATAAATATTAAAAAAAACTGATAAATTACGAATTAAAAGTCAAATATGTTTTTTCTTTTTTTTGTTTTTTTAAAAAATAAAACAGAGGCTATATAAACAAAAACAAGTTATCTTTCTTTTAATATCGTAAAAGATTTTAAAGTTTTCCCGATTTAGAAAAAAAAAAGAAGTAACGTCTTCGTTTTTTTTGTTTTTTTTTTACATATCCCCAGTTTTAATTAAAGAAAAAAATGAACACAATTGCACTATTATTTTATAATTTATCAGTGAGTAGTCATAAATACCACGTTAACAGAAACACAGAAAAAAACTGGGCATTAGATTCTAAGAAAAGGATAAAAATATTAAAAATTGATGGGTGTACGAATAATTTATATATATATATATATATATATATATATATATATATATATATATATATATATATTTGGTTGGATAGATGTGAGTTTGTGACCCTGGGTTTCACGCTTTAGCGATCGTCAGACAAACTAATAAGTACCGCGCATATAATATATAAATAATTATACATACATATATTTATTTATATTTATATACACTTTTCACATATATATATATATAAAGTTTAAGGGGTTACTGTGCATTGTAATATTGTATTCCTTCGGGGTAGGGGCTTCCTTCAAACCTGAGGGCCATTCCGGGCGCAAATCACTAGCTACGCCATTGGTTATTTCCACATATTATTAAAAGGAATTAATTGTCCTTATTTATGGAATAACCACTCTTTGTCTGTTGAATGTTGCTACACCGGGAACACGTGTAGCAAAATACAGAAAATAAGGTAGAATATATATTTAAAAAAATTCACATTATAACCAAAAACTTTTGTGTCTTCTCTGTTCTCTTTAAAATATACACTTTTCTCCCGTTAGAACAGCTATAACCTCTCCCTTCTTTCTTTCTTTCTTTCTATCTATCTATCTATCTATCTATCTATCTATCTATCTATCTATCTATCTATCTATCTATCTATCACTGAATGACCTTTCACTACAGTATTAATAATTATCGTAATCGCAAGAAGTTGGCTCCCCACGAAAGATTGTTACCTGTAGAACAACATTTCCGCCTAAAAAAACATGATTTTCAAAGCCATGCCAAATTCACTATAATTGAAAAAATAGAAATAGACAGAAAAGATAACATTATAAAAATTTTAGAGGAACATGACGACAAATGAATTTTTCGTCTCAAAACACTTCGTTCAGACGGGCTTAACCGCAAATGTAACAACAGAGATAGAATTATTATCTAATCCCATAAATCAAGCCCTAGCCACGATTATCACCCACACAAGACAGACATGTTTGCGGAGGTGTTGAGGTCTCACACTTATACATATATATATATACTAATATATACACTTACACATAATAAACACCCCCAAAGTACAAATGATAACATACACTTAACACATACACACCCTCTTCCCAGCAACCAATAAAAATGTTTTTTGAGGGAATTCTGAGTAGCATGAATCTCCCCAGCCTCTATTTTAGAAATAACTTTAGAGAGGCCGTTTGACCAACACAAGGACTGACGAAAATTAACGATAAAAAACAAATGAAAACTACAGATAAAGTTCATTTTTTTTTTCAGAAAGTCATTCATTCTTGTAGTTCACTGCTATTAACACACAGGAATTTTTTTCTCCTGAAAATAGTTGGGAAACCTAATTGAATTAATAACCCCCTACCTCACCCCCCACAAAATATCCATATAAACCCAGTATGTCTGGGAATGTTAATTTTTTAATTTTTCAATATTTCTTATTGTTCAAACACACACACACACACACACACACACACACACACACACACACACACACACACACACACACACACATATATATATATATATATATATATATAAGTGTTGTGTATGATACACCTAATTTACATAAGCGGACTACCGACCATATAAATATGGGTTGGTACCGGAAGACGGGGAAGATAGTAGAGATTAAGAAATTGAATCCAGAGACTCTGCCCGACTGCGATTTAGTCAACCCATTATGCAGGAACAGTCTTCCCAAGAATATACCAAACTAACTGTAAATATTGTGTACCTATTCTTTGTTTCAATACATTTTGTTAACGTACATTTTGTGTTGTATTATTCCATGCTTATTTAAGCTTCAACAGATAGATAGATAGATAGATAGATTAGTTCTTTAGAAATGTATATGTGATGTAATTTAAACAAAAATTATATTGATCAGAATCGATTTTTTTTCCAGTAAAATCGATAAAAACGGCCATTTTCGAAACATTTGTAGACAAACGTTAATTCTCGATTTTAAAAAACTTTCAAAAATAAAATATATATTCCTGAAACATTATTTGAAATAAATTAGCATATTAACGTTAAATTAATCTGATTTCAAACAAATATTACTTACTTATAGCATAAAATGTTTTTTGACATTGTAATGACCGCCGAACGTATTCATAGTTAAATCTGGTGGAGCAAACGATAAAGTCATTGAGTTTTTTATCACGTAAGGGGGACCACCCTTAAAATGCGGGACCTTTTAATCATAATGTAGTAGGTTAGTATAATCATACTTAGAAATTCTGTCCCTATATCACATCAAAGAAATCAAAATTCTTTTAAAAATAAAAGTAAGAGGAAGAAACACATGTGGAAAAATATTTTTACCAAGATTTCTAATATAAAAAAAAATTCTAAAATAATTTTTGTCATTTGTGAATAATTCTTGAAAATTTCATTAAGATCCGATTTTTCAAGAATTTCCAAATTAATGTGTCTGTCACCACAAAAAAAGAGGCTAAAATTTTCTATTGCTAAAAGTTAGTACAACAGCTGACGCAAGGAAAACACGTCATTTAATTAAAATTTCCAATTTCCAAAAGGAGTAAACAATTTAATTAAATATGTAAAAAATACTTTGATTCTTCCCCTTGATAATAACAAAAAGATTATGACGATAAAATTAAGTTTTCATTACGATTAGATATGCAGTATGCTGATGATTAGGTGATTTTGTAGGTATACCTATATCTATGAGATGAGGTGTTATTATATTTCTGAGATGAGGTGTTATAATATTATTATTATATTGTCTTCGTCTTTGTCGCCATACTTATTACAACGTTTCGGCCGTTTTAGGGTACGCTTCTTCAGGCGGTTGGAATGTCGAATTGAATCCTTTATTTCGCTCACTGTGCCATGTTTTTAATGTATTTAATTTACCTCCGAAAGATCTCTACTGCCTTAACCGAGTATTGAACTCACACTCTTTGGGTCCTGTCACTGGATCTAACCAACGCCTTTATCCACTGTGCCATGTTTCCTTGAGGGTATGAATTTCTGGGTATTAAAACTTAATGTCTTCATAACTATTTTTTACCAGTGCTCATATTGAAAATTTGCTGTTATCCTTGCATGTTTTTACAAGAGCTCATATTGCAACTTTGCTGTTATCATTGATTTTCTCTGGCACTCCTTACTACTGGTTCCCATATTGTATTTATTTCTATGCTTGGTCGGCTCAGGAGATTTTTGTGGCCTAGCATATGTGCTGATTCTTCAAATTTACGAATTTTCCAATGATGTTCCTTGTCTATGATCTCAACATGATCCCACAGGGGGCGGTGATCTCCCTTCTCTCTCCATATGTGGTCAGCCACGGTTGATTTTTCTACTTCCCCTCGTGTTACAGCTTTCTGCTGTTCTTAAAGCCTTATCTTAAGGGGGCGGACCTGTATCTCCTTTATATTTCTTTCCGCAGCTGCATGGGATAGCGTACACACAGTCTTTAGTCATGTTCCATTTTATGAGGGGGGTCT
>CAHIKZ030000280.1:145000-157500 GCA_903632075.3 Acanthosepion pharaonis
TTCTACCATAATGTCTAGGAGATCCTGTACCTTCCTTTCCGAGTCGGCTATCAAGACTCTGGCAACTGCCATTAATAGAGTGCCCTCTGTGTATCTGCATACTTATATCGTTTTGTGCCTTCCGATGCTAATTCTAGGCAGGGGAACATCGTACTTGTAAAATCTTAAAGTGATTTAAAAAAAATGAATTTGGAGCATTCTTCATTAAGAAGGTATCATTTGAAGAACTGAGAAAATTATATACAAGTGCAAATAAATATCTCCCAAGCAGATAAACAAACACACACACACACACACACACACACACACACACACACACACACACACACACACACACACACACACACATATATATATATATATATATATATATATATATATATGAAACAGTGAAGTATTGTCATGAGTATCAACAACGAATCGTGACATTCTGTTACATGCTTAAATCAGTCATCAGGTCATTATGATTGCTTCTAAGCATGAAAGAGATTGTCATCATTCCTTGTTGAGTCTTATGTCTATACTTGTTATATTTAAATATGGCTTTCTTTTAAAAACTATATTTTATAATATATATACGTATATATAAATCTATACATACATCCGAATTACATCGTTCGGACTGTTGTCCACATCTTTATTGCTATATTTCGGCTATTGTAAGGTGATATAGTTTAGGATTTCGAACCGAACTCTTTATTTAGTCCACGGGGTTATATTGTTTTAATTGGAATTAGAAACGTCGTAAATATGACAATAAAGATGGCGGCAATAGTCCGAACGATGTAAATAGTGCAAATCGTTCTTCTCAGAAATATATATATATATATATATATATATATATATATATATATATATAAATTCATCCACGGACAGACTGTTTCGCTGTTTCACAGCTCTTCAGTGTGGCTAGACATCCGGTTGCCTCTAGCTAGGATCGGAACCCGACTGAATTGGTGTCAGTCGGAGATTCTACCACTAACGCGTCGGCGCACGGCAGGGATAAAGGTGAATTTTAGCGTATTTATTTTTAGATAAACACACACAGTGACCGACATATATATATATATATACCGACATATATATATATATATATATATATATATATATATATATATATAAATATATATATAAAGATATTTTTAGGTACAAAATTTAATGATCGAAATAAAAGTATAAAATTTAATATTACAAGACATATTAAAACAATATTAAATAATAAAAAAAACAAAAAAAACTCAACAACAAGGGGGGGGGGAAGAAACCGGTTTTTTAATTTTGAATCTCCCGTGGAAGCCTGACGAGCGGGAGCGAAACCGGTTGCTTCCCCACCTTGTTGTTGAGTTTTTTTTTGTTTTTTTTTATTCTTATTTAATATTGTTTTAATATGTCTTGTAATATTAAATTTTATACTTTTATTTCGATCATATATAGCAGATAGATTCATTGATGTTTTCTTTTCTTTCCAGGTTAAACACATTAAAATTAATGATGACAATCAAGCTAAGCTTTGAACAAAGGAAATTCATTCTAAAATGCTACTGGAAGTTTAAAAACACAGTTGAAGTGCAAATACACTTTAGGAAGGAGTTTCAAACAGATCCACCAACACGACTTACCATGTCTTGAATTAGAGATAAGTTTGAAGAAGATTTCAAAATGTCCACGAGAAGAGTTCCGGAAGACTACGGATATCGACAAGCCCCACAAAGCAAGAAAGAGTACGTATCACCAAAGTCCAAGAAAATCTGTGCGGCAAGCGACTCGTGAGGTAGGTATTTCAAAATCGTTTGTCCAACGCATTTTGAAGCACTGTCAATGGAAAAGTTACATTTCTGGATTAGTCCATGTTTATTAATAACGATGATCCAAACCGATGAGTGGAATTAGATCGTACCTTGATGAGATCTTGCCTAGCAGGTTGTATTCGACGAAGGGGTTTCATAGAATACCCTCCGTGTTCACCAGACCTCACACTACTAGACTTTTTTTATGGGGATATTTAAAAGACAACGTTGACGATATGAAACCTGCAACAGTCGCTGAGGGCAATCATTTAACGAAAATGCTCAAAAATAGCAAACGACATGTTTGGTGATGCTTGCGACTTCATTACTTTGTGTTGTCAGCTGTGTCTGGATCAGGAAGGACGTCAGTTTGAAAACGCGTTGCACAAAACAATAAAATAATGTCTGTAGATTCTATTAAATTTTGAAAAATAAAATGCATTTTAATAAACACAGAGTTTATAATTATTTAAAGTGTGTATAGGTTTTTGGAACACGCTGTATATATGTATTTCGTGCATCTGGTATTTGAGAACACAACTCTAGAGGACAGTTAATTATGGAAGCGTAAATAAGTAATCAGCCCCCCCCCAAAAAAAACAAAAAAACATTGGATAGGCGGTTAAAAGAGAAGGACAACAACACCTAGAAGACAGACTGCCTGCCTTAAGTGAAGGGGTATTCAGAGAAAATACAAAGAATCTGCGGTCCATATAACACCAGGACAACCTTCAAAAGCTTGACGACACTTCGCAGATATCTCTCTCGAGTAAGACCCCCTATAGAGGAGAACATGACTAAAGACTGTGTGTTCGCTATTCAGTGCAGCTGCGGAAAGAAATATAAAGGGGTGACAGTCCGCCCCTTAAGGTAAGGCTTCAAGAACACCAGAAAACTGTAACACGAGTGGCTGACCACATATGGAGAGAAAAGGGAGATCACCGCCCTATGTGGGATCAGGTTGAGATCATAGACAAAGAACACCATTGGAAAATTCGTAAACTTAAGGAATCAGCACATATGCTAGGCCACAAAAATCTCCTGAGCCAAACAAGCATAGAAATGAATACAATATGGGAACCAATAATAAGGAGTGCCAGAGAAAAGCAATAATAACAAAAAAAATTGCAATATGAGCTCTGATAAAAACATGCATAATAATAACAAGCAAGAATTGCAATATGAGCACTGGTAAAAAAAGCTCCTGATAACATTACGTTTATAATACCCAGAAATTCATACTCAGATGTCTTCAAGGACACATGGCACAGTGGATAAAGGCGTTATTTAGAACCAGTGACAGGACCCAAAGAGTGTGAGTTCAATACCCGGTTAAGGCAGTGGAGAACTTGGAGATGGGAATTAACAGGAGATAACTGACATCCATTAAACAGTCTACCCCAGTTCAGTTCGACATTCCAACCATCTGAAGAAGGCCGGAGCGTATAACTGCCGAAACGTTGTAATAAATATGGCGACGAATAATGTAATAATGTAAATAAGTAATTTTATGTGACATGCACCAATTTCATAACGTTATTATATCTCTTTCAGACGAATCAAGGGAATTAACATGGCAGCTTTCGATCTGATACAAAAACATATCATATCACATATGGATATCGTCTACTAACATACGAATATCCACTAAACATCCAGTTTTATCGATCAAAATCTGTAGGATGAATAAATGAAAAATCCCTGAATTGTCTAGAAATTGCTTTCTTTAAGTTTGGATACGAAACTAAACAGTTGTGAAATTTCGATAATCTATAGCGAGAGGGATTTCGTTTCAAGGCACTATTCAGTTTTTCTCGAGGTTGAGTGGGCATAATTTCGAATTCTGCGAGAGGGCTCATGTTTTTCTTTATAAGATTTCTCGAATATCCATGCCGTTAGACAATAATAAATAGAATGTTAAAAAACCCCAAAAGAGAGCATCTACTCAAATATGGCTGTCCACAAAAAATAACGTTTAAGTGGTAAAAATCTGTCGCATTAATAAATGAAATATCCATTATATATATATATATATATATATATATATATATATATATAGGATTTTGAAGATAGACCCCCCCACTACCATATATATTCTGAAACTACATTACCCAGTGAATTCTATAAGTATATTTCATTTGATCAAAGGGGGTCCCTGTGGAGGATGGGGGCACAAACTCCCATTGAATTTTTCACCTTTGAATTAAATTAAAATTAAAATTTGAAGAAGGGAATGATTCCTATACAAAATATAGGAGAAATACAGATAATGGCGGTCCCATCGCGGAGATCATTTTGATCAAGAGGGTCCCCACTGAATTTTTTTACCCTTGTTTTAAATTAAATTTAAATTTGAACAAAGGAATGACTCCAAGGGTACTTGCATAAGTATATTTCATTTTGATCAAAGGAGTGTAGTAGAAATCCCCATTGATTTTTTGCCCTTCATTTAAATTATATTTAAATTTGAACAAGGTAATGACTCCTATTCAAAATATAGAAGAAGAAATTCAGATGATGGAGGTCACATTGGCAATATCAAATAAATATGCTCGTCAAGTTGAGCAAGAAATCATCAATCAGTTTTTACTGTCTTACAATACATATTTGTTGTGACAGTTCAACTGTCATATCAATGTTGAAATTTGCTCATCAATTCATTCCATCAAATACATATCAAAGAGGTCAGATCAAGCTGTTTTTGCACCCCCACTGGAAATTTGTATCCCTTTGATTTCAATGAAATTTACATTTGAACAAGGGAATGACTTCTATTCAACAAACAGAAGGAGAAAGCCAGAAGACAGAGGCCACATTGAGAAATATTGAAATATATTTATTTTCCTCCACAAATTATAACTATGATTTAAATTCAATCGCCATTTTCTTGAAAAAAATATGTGGCACACAGCAAGGCACGTGTAATTCGGCTAGTATATATATATATATATATATATATATATATATATATATATATATATTGTTTAAAATTTGCTATATTTATAGAGAAGAATCTCAATATCGCGTTTGTAGATATAGACAGCGTGGTAGTAAGAATCAAATTTTCATAGTGAGTGTCATTTTAACGATTGGAAGACAGTCACCATGCAGTGTTTATTCTTATGTGCACACCATTGATCTATCTATCTATCTATGTATGTATCTATCTATCTATCTATCTATCTATCTATCTATCTATACACACACACACACACACACACATATACATATATATATATATATATATATATATATATATATATATTAAAGACATTTTTATGTTTAACGTTCTTTTTTATAGATACAAGTATTTAAGTAAATGCTCTGTTTATAATAAACAGTATTAAATAACATTTACCGGCCTGAATGACGAGAAATTTTCATACAAAATATTCGTCCTTTGACAGGATTTATTAAAGACATTTTTATGTTTAACGTTCTTTTTTTTGTCCATTTCTTAATATATGACGTCATTTGTTTACATTTGATAAGAAGATTGGAAGATTGAAGTTTATAAGAAGTAAATTCGACCTTGCCTACCGAACGCTCCTTTGTGGCCGAGTCGGTTAAGGCACGTCAGCGTAAATGACGGTTCGAATTCATTAAATATCTTTAATAAATAAATTGTCGGACTTTGTCCATTTCTTAATATATATATATATATATATATATATCTTACATACACTATATTAGGTATTGATCTTTCCTTTAAACATGTTCTATTGAACAGAACTGCATGGATTGTTTGTTAAGCTTTTTGGGGTGTTTACTAGCGTCAAATCAATCGTTTGATGCCAAGTGGAAACTTGCAATGGAACTTGCCGAATATAATATAATGTTCCGAGTACTTATGACAATTATTTATCATTTTCAAGGAAACATGTAGAAAGGCACAAAGCCAATTAAATAATTAATAATTAATGCTTCTTAACTGAAAATCTCACCGCGTTTATTGCGCTCTCCGTATCTGTTGTCGCTTCTATGGCAACCCTAGAAATTCTTACGAAGCTTTCCTCGTATTGCTGCAGATAAAACATGCTGAAAACTCCTTTAGAATATCATTGCAGAGTTAATGTTTCTGGTAAATGGCTGTCCACCAATGTAAACTTTCTTTTTCAGAATTCATCACACGATTTAATTTGGATTAATGTCGAGAGACGCTTTTTTTCGCTCAATGTTATGAGGTCATTTTTGTGAATAAAAATCACCTTTCTGGAAACGTTTGCTTTCTTCTTGAACTATGGCTCTACGTTTGTCTTCAAGAATCAATATATGTCTGAACTGTCATCTTAACACTATAAAATACAAACATCAAAGACATTACATCATCACCGCCTCAAGGTTTGAGAGTGGTTTCCACCAGAAGTCAACAAGTCTGGCTCATCGATGGTAGCACGTTATTCATCATAATAGATAAAAATTCTGTCTTCATGCATTTTGTGTTCATTTCATTTGCTGTTTACTTTTAAACAGATGGCTAATGATCGGTCTCACATGTTTTTAGGAATTTGACGTTTTGTTTGTTTAGCGGCATATCAACTCCGTATGGTTTACTAAATGTCGAAATTTAATTTTCTTGAGAGCATTAGCAATTTCATTTAATAAAATATGTTGCTTGTAATTTTTGTCTTCAAAATTGTTGGTAATTTTTTTTACAAAAATATAATATTGGATATTTTTTTACTATTGCTGGTATTTTTACTATAAAAATATAATGTTTTTCTTTTATATTGTCTTGAACACTTTTTATGTGGTTATCTATAGGGTAACCAAAAAAGTTCTGTTCGTTTTTTGATTAGTCATTGAATGAAGTTGAAATATATACGAAATGCGTGTAGCAATTGTTTTTAAATTCGGACAGCCGGAAGTAGGAACATCAGACATTATAAAAAATACGGGCACCGTGCCCGGCCATCAGTTATAAGCCGGACAGCTGTGAGAAGGATGGAAGTGTCTCGTTCTGGGCTGTTTGCTTTACGACTTCAAAGTGGGCTCATCAGCTGCATCAAGTCACCGCATATGTCAAGCGTTTGGGGATAGTGCTGTGGATGAACGTACTGCAAGGCGTTGGTTTCGGAAAATTCAAGTCGGGAAATTTTCTCTCCGTTTGATGAGCCTCGCAGTGGACGATCACAGGTCTTGAATGACGGAGTCCTGAAGGCGGCCATTGAAGAAGACAGTAGTCTAACGTGTGGTGAACTTGCAAGACAGTTCAACGTTTCCTCCGAAACAGTTAGACTTCACCTGCATCGCCTAGGTAAGACGTACAAACTGAGCAAGTGGGTACCGCAAACGCTGTTGGAGGTCCACAACGGACAACGAGTGGCAGCCTGCGTATCGCTGCTTTCTCGCCACCGTACCGCATCCTTATTCAATCGAGTGCTTGCCAGTGATGAAAAGTGGGTTCTGTACGAAACTCCCAAGCGTTCCAGACATTGGTTGTCTCCTCAGGATGCTGTCCCTCACACCGTAAGACCGCCTATGCACCCACGCAAGATAATGCTTTGTGTCTGGTGGACCGGTCGTCAAGTGGTTCATTATGAACTGCTAACAACGGGCCAAACGGTCACTGGAGACCTATACTCGCAGCAATTGAAACGTGTGCTGCAGGCATTGCGCCAGAAGGAGCCAGCACTGGTGAATCGCAAAGGTGTGCTTTTCCTCCATGACAACGCCAGGCCGCATGTCGCGCGAGTGGTCAGGGATACCATACAGCAACTTGGGTGGGAGATTTTGCGCCATCCACCTTATTCATCTGACCTTGCGCCATCCGATTACCACCTCTTCCACTACCTGGATGATCATCTTCGTGGGAAATCCTTCAATGAAGCAGACTTGCGCAAAGCCCACACGGACTTCTTTGCGTAACCTCCCCTACTCGAGTTCTACCGCAAGGGCATTGAACAGCTGGAGACACGTTGGCAGAAGGTGCTGGATGCCGATGGCGATTACTTCGAAGACTAAATATAAGTTACACATATGTAGCGTTTTCTTTTTTGCCTTTAAAAACGGACAGAACTTTTTTGGTTACCTTGAATATTTTGGTCAAATCAGCCGTACGGCCCATTTTAACCCTTCACTCTACATATTTGATATTTAAGGTTTTAAAAGTCAGCGCTTTGTTTACATTTGCTCGAAACTAACTGGCTTTCATCCTAACTGTGTAGATTGATGTAGACATCATTCGGGATATGTTTAGATTCCAATTTCTATTTATTTTACATCGTGATAAAACGTAAAGTGGTTAGTGATGTATAAGGAGGGAATTAAAGAATTTCATTGAAATTTATACGGACAGTCATGATCATGAGAGATAACCCAGTAGGTTTGTAGGAACTCCCTATGTACTGCTACCACAGAAGCAGTGTTGTTTCCGGCATTGGATAGCGTGACGGAGACTAAACCTTCAGGCTTCAGGACAGTACCCGATGCCATGTCTACCGAGTGAGGAACGGAGAATGTCCAGTCAGTTATTTTTGTAATAGATTCATAAACGGTGTCTATTTGTTTTTTATCTTATTATCTTGTCGGTTTCCAATCCCTATTAGATCTGTATTTGATCCAAATTCATACTAATCTCTCTCTCTCTCTCTCTCTCTCTCTCTCTATATATATATATATATATATATATATATATATATATATATATATATATATATATAATATAAATGGCAATAGGAAAACTGTAGTTATTGCTGACGCGTCAGCAATAACTACAATTTTCCTATTGTCATTTATATTTATAAATATTGTCTTTTCTACAGGTTAACTCTCAGAAATGTTCATATATATATATATATATATATATATATAATGAAGCATGTTTGGTTGAATAATATATGCATATTAAGTCTTTTATTTACTCCATTTTTTTTATTTTCATCCTCTCAAATTCACGGAAGAATTTCTTAGTGCTGTTACAAAACTGAGTAAGAAAGACTCCGTAGGTTTGGTTATTTATTATTATTATTATTATTATTATTATTATTATTAAAAAACATTAAAAATTATTCAACTCTTTCTTTAATGATTGGCTCTGTGTAGGTCAGCTCTAGAGTAGGAAATTCAAGTGGACTTTGACAAAAAGAAATTCATAAAATAGTTGTGTTGTCGAAAATGTTGTTTATGCAGAAAGTGAAAGAACTTCTACGGCAACATTTTTCTGTTCATTTTAACAGGTTCATAGTCCATTTTTTTCTTCCTTGAATGCAATCATAGCCCTCCACGATTTCCTTTCTCTCGTAGGTCTTAATAAAGTTTGTCTTTCTGTTATACCTTTTAAATCATGCTCCGTAATACCTTTACCCAAGATCACTAAGTAGTTTATACGTCGTTTTCCTCTGTCCCCCCTGCTTACAATCTTTCCTGGGAGTATCAAAATTTTCAAACCTTCTTTCCTCATCACGTGCCCTAGAAACCTCAACTGTCTTTTCCTGATGTTAAATATAAATTTCCTTTTTGTTTCCATTTTTTTTCTGATATTTCGTCGTTGCTCACATGTTCGGTCGATGACATCCTCGCCATTCTTCCGTAGAACCATATTTCTGTTGTTTTAAGTGTCTTCTTCATCTGCGAAGAGATTGTCCAGGATTTACTTCTGTATAGAAGGACTGATAGGATGTAACAGTTCAATATTGTTTTCGTTGTTTTTAACGAAACGTTTATGTCTCTTAATACTCTGTTTAGCTTTTGGTAGGCACCTTTCGCTATCACAATGCACGCTTTCTGTCCTCTGTCAAAATACTTCCCAGATATTTATATACTGAACGGAATAATAATCGTGAATCATCTTCGAATTTCAGGCAAGACAAGCAAATTGGTGCTTAAAGAATTATTTGTGGTTTGCATCATAAAAACAACTTCCTTCGCCCGCGAAAATAATTTCTCCTGCTGCATTGTTTTCATTTTTTTATGAAGAAATGCATATAAAACAGAAAGACATTCTGAAACAGCAATATTTTCCAGGTCGATAAATTGCCTACTTAAGCTCCTTCATCTAAATTACATTGCAAAAAAGTAAAAAAAATTCTCAATCGTAGTATAGCGTATATAAAAACGAACTTGTATATATATATAATAATAATAATGGTTGCTTGTATCGGAGTATGCCTATTGCAGAGGCCTGATTAGAAACATTTGTGTTTGTTCAAGCAATAATTATAGTTTCCATCTTTGGTTTATGCTGCATACTACGCTGAGGGAGCCTTACAGATTCTGGGAGACATTGCATCATCTGGCCGGATCAACAGTTTGAACAAGGCCATTACGCGCAAACCTTCGGTGACGATGTGTCTTCGCGCATGAGCTGTCTACCCAACTAAACTCAAAAAGACTCGATATGCCTTTTTCAGGTACTTTCCAAAGGTGTCGCATACAGGGGTCACCTACCTAGACCGATATTAACGAGGTCACCTTCCTGAAAAATCGACCATCCGGGTCTCATGGTCAGGAAATGAACGTTCCAATCACACAAACACGCGCCGAATGGCTCTGGGAAATGCTTTAACAGATGACAAGAAGGGCGGATTGGGATAGCAAAAGATGCCTTCTAAATGCTAAGCAGTATATTAAGAAACAAGATTACATTAGAAAACAGTACTGAACTGAAATCAGTCCTCCTTATACCGCAATGAATGCTGTACAATCTCCTCACAGATGAAGAAAACATTTCAAACAGCGCATATTTTTATCAAATAAGATTTCTCGAATATTCAGGCTCGTAGACGAAAATAAAGATACACTTTAATAAAAAAAACGTCTACATAAATACGACTGTCCACTAAAAATAATATATGTAATATATATATATATATATATATATATATATATATATATATATATATATATATATATATATATGTATGTATGTGTGTGTGTGTGTGTGTGTGTGTGTATGTGTGTGTAAAAATATATAGAAAATCGGAAAGAACTCGTTAGGAAAATAATTCCAAGTTCTTTAGTATTTTTGTTATTATTTTTAAAAAATAGTGTTCGATACAAAAGTAGAGCATAAATATAATTATTTATTTAAAAATATGATCCCAACACGCTACATAAGAGTTCTCATGTTTCAAAACAAAGCTGAAAAACTTCAATATAATTATTTGAATTAAATTGAATTAAAGTACCAAGCGAACTCTTATGTAGCGTCGAATCATATTTTTAAATAAATCATATTTTTAAATAAATATATATATATATATATATATATATATATATATATATATAACACTCATAGCATTAATTCAAAAGAGGCTCAAGACCAGAAGGAGAGCATTAATTACTAATTATTTTATTATATATTATTATATTAATTGTTTTTGTCGGTATGTAAAAGTTTTATTATATATATATATATATATATATATATATATATATATGATAGGTTAAATGATAATAAAAAGAAACTCAACAGAAATCAATATATTTTTCAAAAATTACACATATGAAGCTTTTTTTTTTGTTTGGTAAAGAAAAGAAAAGAACATTGAATAAAACTCTAGCCCCGTGTCGCCTGAATTAACTACCGGTTGGTATCAATTTGACATCATTGACATCACAAGCACAATGGCCGCTTTCATGAAGTCGGAACTGTGGGATAGCTATTTTCTTTTTGCCGCAGTCGACGACGAATCAAATTTCAGGTGATTCAGATTAGAATAGCTAAGAATCCACATATTTGTGGAGGCGGGGTAACAATCTCATGACAATTCACTGACAGTACATACAGACAATGTGGGAGTGAGTCTTGCTGGAACATGTACAGCCATCGCTTTAATCTACATCTTCATCGCTTTTATAGTCATTCATCGATGTTGCAAATGGCATCTTGTTAAGGGGGATTTTTTTTTTTACATTGAGGTCTCCCATGTACAAGGCCCGACAGCCATTTGAGGTAGAGGGTTACAGAGTAATAGGCACAGTTTATGCGCCTATGTAAGAAAGATAACGGTTAGCCTCTAGGGTTAACCGTTATCTTTCACAAGTTAAGCTTGTAGTGATCGGGAAAACACCCTCTTGGAAGTCGGTTCCACAGAGCAGTCGCTCACGGGAAGAAGATGCGTGAGTGGAACGTACTTTTCACTAATGGCATGCGGTGGTTTGCTCCAATGGGCGCAACATGGCAGGTCCTAGCCGTGAAGGTTAGAACTGGTGGAACTAAAGAATATAAGGTCGTCTGATCACTTTCCGTCGCGATGGGAGCAGTGAGAGTCTTGCTGCATCTCGTCTGTGAAAGGGTGCAAAATAACTTGTCATCCACAAGGACTTGGAAACGCCTTTGGACTCTATCTATGTGTGGACTAGGGAAGCTTCTGGCCAAATATGATAGTCCATTAAAGGCATGTTCGGGCTTTGTAAAGGTAGAGGAAACCACAGTCTGCATATATATATATATATATATATATATATATATATATATATATATATATATATAAGACTGTCGGTAAAGCGAATCGAGATCTCAGTCACTGTGTGTTTATCTAAAAATATATACTCTCAAATTCCCCTCCATCTTTGCCGTGCTCCACCGAATTAGGGGTAGAATCTTCGACTGACACCAATTCAGCCGGGTTTTGATCCTAGCTAGAGGCAACCGGACGTCTAGCCACATGTGCCTAGTCTGTGGATAATAATAATAATAATAATAATAATAATAATATATATATATATATATATATATAGATAGATATATACATGCATATATATGCATAT
>CAHIKZ030000280.1:160000-390000 GCA_903632075.3 Acanthosepion pharaonis
GCGAGGGGTGGTTAGTTGATTTGAACCTTTTAAAACCCTTTATTCTACATTCAACGTCATCACTTGATAAGACACCAGAGGTGTTGAAACAAAATAGCTATTTTTTGTGATTTTATAACATAATTAATCTTATAATTTTCGAAATATATATATATATATATATATATATATATATATATATATATATATATATATATATATATATATATATATATATATATAATTGAAATAGATAAATGATAAGAACATAAAAATTATTTATATATATATATATATATATATATATATATATATATAACTAGAAAATAATAATACAAAACTAGAAAAACAATATAAAGATTTATTAAAAATAACGGATTCGACATAGATATAAAAACTAACCTAAACGAAGTAGATTTTCTAGATGTTACCTTCAACCTAAGAAAAGGCACATATAAACCATACAGAAAACACAATGATAAACCACTCTATATACACACATCTTCCAACCACCCGGCTTCTATAATCAAACAGATACCAAAATCGATTAACCACAGGCTTTCTGACAATTCCTTCAATGAATCCATATTTAACAAAGCTAAGAAAGACTACGAAATTGCCCTAAAAGATAGTGGAATCCTAGCAACACCAACATACTCACCACAGAACACAAAAAAGGCCAACAGGAAAAGAAATATCATATGGTTCAAACAACCGTGCAGCAAAAACGTAAAAACAAACGTAGGAAAAATATTCTTCAAACTCCTACACAAACACTCCCCGAAATCAAGCACCCTACACAAAATATTCAACAAAAACACAGTAAAAATCAGTGACAGTTGAACCGAGAACATGGAACAAATAATAAAAAAAGCAGAACAGGAAAATTATCAACAAACCACACGAACAAATTAAACGCACGTGAAACTGCAGAATAAAGAACGAATGTCCCTTAAACGGTAATTGTTTACAAAACAACGTAATATAACAAGCCATGATAAAATCACTAGATAATGAGGAAAAAGTATACATAGGAGTAACTGAAGGACCCTGGAAACAAAGAAATTATGTACACAAAACATCTTTCACAAATAGTAAATATGCGAACAGCACAATGCTTTCTAAGTATATCTGGGAAATTAAAAACAAAACGCACATCACATTAAAAATATCTTGGAAAATAAGAAAAAGATCATCAGCCTACAACAACCAATCAAAAACTTGCAAACTTTGCTTGGAGGAAAAAAATAACTATCATTACCTTCCCAGACCAAAATAAATTATTAAATAAAAGATCCGAGCTCATCTCAAAATGCAGACATGAAAACAAATTTTTACTACGTTACTTAAAAAGTCGAAAACGGAAAAAATAAAATAAAATAAAAAATAAATAAACAAAATGACAATAAAATAAGCAAAATAAATTAACCCAAACAAATTACCAAATCACACCTGTTAGAATAGACAAAATAGAATAAAAAATAAGAAAAAAAAATCAATGAACCCAAATAAATAAAGTAAATAATAAACAAATTAGCAAACCATTATAACCAAAATATTAGACTATAAAAATCAAACCAAAAATCGGACGAAAAAAATAGCTATAACTGTTATATAACGATAAAAAAATAGTACGTTACTTAAAAATCGAAAACCGAAAAGAGAAAATATACAGTATAACAAATAAATAATAACAAGTAAAATAAATTGACCTAAATTCATCCAAATAAATAAACTAAGAAACTGATCCCGATAAACTAACCGTTAGAAAAAAATAAAGATAATCAATCCAAATAAATAAATGAAGTAATAAGCAAATTAAAAACTGTTCCCACCAAAATAATAGTTAGAATAAACTACAACAAACAACCCCAAAATAGCTTTATCTTCCCAAACCAAAACAAAACTATTAAATAAGCGATATAAACAAATTTTTACTACGTTAATAAAAACAACGATTAAAATAAAAATAAAAAATAAATAAATAAGATAAGAAATAAAAAAAAAAATTAAAAAAATGAATGAAAACAAGCAAAATAATTTAACCCAAATAAATAAACAAATAAACGACTTCCGGTAAAATAATCGCCAAAATAGACTACCCACAATACACCACTGACCCGTATATATAAATAGCCGAGAACAATAACAGCACTCGTGGCCTGACGATTGCATCTAGCATAAAACAGACTGTCGCCTGTAAGTGTTGACTTCTATGTTCACTTATATATATATATATATATATATATATATATATATATATATATAAGATCATAGAAACACATAACCATAGATGTATAGAAAAATATCACTGTGTAAGTTTATAGACATATATCACTTTACTTATTTATGTTCGAATTGCCATGATTGAAAAACGCACAAAATAACTTCGATATGTTTAGGTCATTAAATAAATTTTTCAAACCAAGTAGAAATAAAACCAAGAAACGATGCTGATTTTCCTAAAGATTTTATTTCTGTCCGAATGGTGATTTAAAACATATTTTTTTGTGCGATGCTGACATAATATCTTTGTTAATCTGAAGGCGTCAGCTGTAAAAGTGAACGAAAATGTTTATGAACGAAATAGGTGGGAGACACCTATAGGTTGGTATTGACAGAGTGAGTCCAATGCAGACGATGAAAGAAAAGAGATAAACGACTTAATGCAAACGAGATACATACAAATGGATTGGAATAAAGAAATTAACGTAGACAGAGCTAGTGAGCTGGCTGGGATAATCTTACAACATTAGATATAGGCATAGGTAGATAGATATAAACTGAATGAGACATGCACACACACATAGATAGATAGATAGATAGATAGATAAAGAAATCCACGTCAACAGGGCTAGTGAGCTTGGCTTGTAGTTATAAGTTTGTATATATATATATGTATATGTTTGTATTTATGGTTGTTATGTATGTGCTTGTTTATATGTATGGGTGTGTATGCGTATGTACGTATGTGTGTGCGCGCATATATGTGTGTGTGTATTTGTGTGTGTGTATCTATATATATATATATATATATATGTACATATGCATATCTTAGTGTTTTTGAATAAATTATCTTTGCTAACTATAATCTAATTTCGTTTAATAGTGATTTTAAAATTCCTTGTGGACTTAATCAACAGTTGTGTTTTGTTACATTTTAATCTTGTATGGACTCTGAATCCTTTATAGTCATTTGTATAATATTCTTAGTATATATATATATATATATATATATATATATATATATATATATATATATATATAAATATAAAAGTGAACATAGAAGTCAACATAGAGGCGACAGTCTGTTTCATGCTATATGCAATCGTCAGGCCACGTGTGCTGTTATTTTCTCGGCTATTTATATATATACGGGTTAGTGGTGCATTGTGGGTATTCTATTAGCAACGAGCAATATAACTTGACCCAAATAAATGAACAAAGCGACTTCCGCAAAAAAATAACCGCCATAATAGAATACCCACAATGCACCACTAACCCGTATATATATAAATAGCCGAGAAAAATAAAGCACACGTGGCCTGACGATTGCATATAGCATGAAACAGACTGTCGCCTCTAAGTGTTGACTTCTATGTTCACTTTTATATTTACACACGCTCTATCTCTGATATTGAGCACTTTATCCCATTAATATAGCACACCTTAAGACTATATTTCTTTATATATATATATATATATATATATATATATATATATATGTGTGTGTGTGTGTAATTTTATGTTATTGTGTAGGTTGATATATTTATATTTATTTCTATGTGCGTATATATATATGCATATCTATATGTGTATGTATGTGTGTATATACATATATGTATATATATATATATATGTGTGTATGTATAATTATGTATCTATTTGTAGTAATGAATGTGTGTACACATACGTATGTATTTTTATTATATTGTTATATAATTCTGTCTATATTTCTGAGATGAGGTATTATGTACATATAATTGTATTCCTGTATGTGTAGTCATGCGTATATAAGTATATGTGAGATATTTATATATATTTGTCTGTTTATGTGTTTCCTTTTTTTATATGTTAGCTGGTTTTATTTTATTTAAAGTGTTTGCATTTTGCCTGGACATTTGAATTTGGTGTTTTTTATATGTGTGTATGCGTATATATTTATTTTTCTGTCGATTTTTATTTTTTTATTTTTTTTTTAAGCGTTTCACCCCAAGCAAGGCGAGAAGCCACTAGGTCGCAAAGAGTTTACAGAAAATTTGGAGCAAGATCAGATAGGAGTGATAGAGGAAAGGATGAGGAGAAGGATAGTGGATAGATCAAGGCAACTGGAGATGTCGATTGACATTACATTTGAATAGCTGGAGATTATAGCTCTCAGGGAAACTGGAATAGGGAAGGGAGTTCCACAGGCGAGAGGTGCGAGACATGAAGCTATTGGAGTAGAAGAGACGGCTACCTTTAGGAGTTTCGACATTAAAGGGGTGAGAGCAGCCTTGTAGGGCGCTTGAACTCATGACGTCTGGGAACCAGTGAATGCAGCTCCTCGGAGCAATTGCCAGGAAAGTATTTGTAGAACAGACAGAGAGAGGCGACGGCGCGTCTGTGAGAAAGTGACTGTAGACGAGATGCCAGAGCAGGGCTAATTATATTGCATATCCACCTCTGGAGGCTATCAAGAACCCCGAGGCAAACAGAAGGGGCACCAGACCATATATGGCAGCAATACTCCATGCAAGGGCGAATTGTTGATTTGTAGATCTGGAGGATCGATTCCGGGGAGAAAAATTTCCTGGCGCGGCACAGGGAGCAAACTTTCCTTGCGGTGGCCGAAGCAATTGACTCAATGTATTTGTTCCATCTCAGGTCAGCCGTCAACGTGAGACCGAGCAGCCACAGAGAGTTGCTCTCGAGAAGTTGAGCGTCAGGCATTCTAATGAAGAGCAGGGAAGGATCTCTATATATTTTATCGTCTTTTTTCTTTGCTTTGTCAAATGCCATTTTCTATTCTACCCCTTTTGAATTTCATACATTGAACCCTCTTTTTATCTGTATATCTTTTCCAATGTAAGTAATATTTTAATAGTCTGTTTGAATTCGTTTACTAACACTTTTAAACTTGAATCTTTGTTGATGTGTATATGTGTGTATCTTTATTAATGTATGTGCGTATGATCGCTTATATATTCCATTCATTGTATGTATATGTTATCTAGTTTTTTTAGGGTCGTAGACATCTATTTCCAGTTATCTTCGTGTGTTTGCGTGTTTATATATCTAAATACGTCTACGTGTTTTTGTATTATAATCTGGTTATGTGTGTATTGTCTTTTAGGAGATTTCATCCTCTCCTGCTCATATCACCATTTCAAATGCGTCTAAGTTGTAACGAAGTTTTAAATCCCCTTTAGATTAACGTTTATTCTGAGATTTTGGCCTTTCAGTTAAAACAAAATAAATAATAAAATATATGTATTTTTCCTCAGTTTCTTCTTTAAATTATTTTATAATATTTTAAACTTTACAAAGATTAAATTTAAAATTTAAATTTGGTCATTTTTAATTTTCAATTTTATAGTAAAATTTAATTTTAATTAGAATAATTTCTATTTTAGCCTAACCCTAACATTAAGACATTAATAATTATAACCAGGGTTCGGTGTCAAGTTTTTTGACTTCTCATATACTTGTTGGTCATTGCAGCTTATGTAACAGCGTTTTCCCTATCGATGGGTTTTTGGTTGATTTGAACCTTTTAAAGTCTTTAGTGTACATTCAAGACCATCACTTGATAAGACACCACAAGTGTTGAAACAAAATGGCTATTTTATAGTGATTTTATAACATATTTATGTTATAATTTTCGAATAAATTATAATTAAAAAAATAAGTTATAATTTTTCGAATAAATTATATATATATATATATATATATATATATATATATATATATATATATATATATATTATATATTTTTAAAAATATGATTCCTTCGCTACATAAGAGTTCTCATGTTTCAAAAACGAGAGCCGAAACCATCAATATAATTATTAAAATTAAGTTGAATTAAGGTGTCGAGTCCCGTTTCGTCCTCAAGCGAAAATTTAGGAATAAGCTATTTTGTGGTTTGCGCGTGTTTATAAGTATTGTCCATTGCAACATTAATTACTATGGAAACGGCTAGGCCGGCCATCTTATATATATATATATATATATATATATATATATATATATATATATATATATATATATATATATCTTCATTACATAAAAAAGGGAAGACTAGTTTTACTTAAGCAAATTTTATATACAATATCTATAAACGTTCATACTTACCTCGTTCTGTTTGCACCGATTTCAAACTTTTGTCTTCTTCATCTTCGTTCTCGTATGTCCAATGTGTTCTTTTCTTTCTGTCTATCTATCTATCTATCTATCTATCTATCTATCTATCTATCTATGTTTGGTCATTATCTATCTATCTATCTATCTATCTATCTATCTATCTATCTATCTATCTATCTATCTATCTACATTTGGTCATTATCTATCTATCTATCTATCTATCTATCTATCTATCTATCTATTGTTTAATTCCCAGAAAAAAAGGCTTACACAGAAGCATCTATCTTTTTAAATTTGGATTTTTAATGTAACTATAACAATAAAAACATTTCGATTTCATTTTTGCCTTGAAAAAGTCGGGAGACGACACGCGTCGGCAAAATGTAAGATTTTTTTCCAATTGTCATTTGATGCCTATCTATCTATCTATCTATCTATCTATCTATAGCACTAATAAACTTATAAATGTAAGCAGCCAGTTCGCCCTGACGATCCGCGTAGGTGAAACCTAGGTAGGTTAGTCTGGCTCTTCGGGTTTATTTACTTATACATATCTCGAAGGCTAGAACTTATATATATATATATATATATATATATATATATATATATATATATATATATATATATTTCTTATAAGTTCTAGACTTCAGTATTCTGTCTCTATTTATTTATCTATCTATGTTCGTGCGTAAATATCTTCTTATGGCTTAGAAAGTTTCTTTTCATTGTATGTTCTGAAAGAGCTGACATTATGCACGACTTGTTTCAGCCGGGATAAATATATTTGTCTCTTTCTTTTGTGTCAGTAATAAAGTTTGTGCGAAGTCGTCCGGCAGCACTGAGTACGTGTTTTTCAGGATTCACGGAACCCATTAGAAATCAACTAAATTCTTGCCACGTTGGTTTATCTCAGGTGAATAGTAATTTTCCTTTGAGGCAAAAAAAAATGAAAGAAATGGCCATTGAAAAGAAGTTTGCTTTCGAGACCACGATAACGGTGTTGGCAGAGTTGCACAGACTGACCAACAGAGTGTAATGATGCGTCATGAAATGTCTTTGAAATGGCCATGTCAGGTCTCAGACACAGGTTGATCTTTTACAGAAAAAAAAAAAAAAACTGGAAGACATAGAGTTTATGAGACGCACCGCCATCGTAAATAGAAGAGAATTACGTAACATTTAGTCCTTTTGGGGTCTGTACTGCTAGCTTATGTTTAAACAACTGTAAAAACCAAAATTAAATCTGGCTAGTTTCTGTTCTTATCTATTTAGCAGGAACCAGCTTTGTTCTCTTTAAATTCTTATATGGAAAGCAAATTTATTTTGTTTATGCCTTAATAATTGACAACTGAACACTCTCCTTCATCGTAGAGATTTATTCATTCTTATTAGGATTGAGTTTCCAGTTCCTTCTCCTAAAGTTTAGTCCTTCTCTTTCTCTCCTAGTAACCCTATGCGCCTTGGTGGCGTTATCAACTTCCTTAGGTTGAAATGATTAAGAATATTATTTCTAATAAAATATATTTTCTAATAAGAAGCGAGCCTTGGTTTCATTATGTGATCGGTTGATGAAAAATCAATGGTTTTCGGTTTTTCTTTGGTAATTTGTCGATGGAAGAGCAAAAGTTGATTGATTTTATTCGTTTAATGGAAAAAGGGATCTCGCTGAATGTAAAAAGAGATCTCGCTGAATCTCGCTGAATGTAAAAAGAGATCTCGCTGAATGTAAAAAGAGATCTCGCTGAATCTCGCTGAATGTAAAAAGAGATCTCGCTAAATAAAAAGAAAAAGAGATCTCGCTAAAAAGAGAATGTAAAAAAAGAGATCTCACTGAATGTAAAAAAGAGATCATGTTAATGCTGAATGTAAAAAGAGCTAATACTATTCATTTCCTTATAAGGACAATTAAAATCGGAATCAGAAAGAGACAGTTTGATTACATTTTACTTAAAATTTCCTCGTTATTCGTTTATGGTAGCGCTCCCAACCAACGGGCCGCAAACAGATACCTGGCCTCGGATCATTTGAAACCGGGCCGCACAGGAAGAATAACATAATTTTCCATTTTTATTGACTATCGCGACACCGACCTCCAATCTCTAGCTAGTGAAAAAAAAATCTTGCATGACACCCGACCGTGGCACAAAAACGTTGGGAACCGCTGATTTATGGTATTCCCTTTTGTTGAGCCATATATCTAATATCACATTTTCATCTTAGAGGAATATGCCCAGCATTCACGGGTATACAGGTTTATTGATTGATATTTTTAACGGCTTGTCAACTCTATGCAGATTATTTATTAGCTAGAAAATATTTCTTAATTTAAGAATCTTTTAATATCTGTCTATATTTCTGAGATGAGTTATGTACACTATTTACATTATTCGGATTATTGTCCTCATCTTTGTCGCCATATTTATTACAACGTTTCGGCCGTTGTACGCTCCGGCCTTCTTCAGGTGGTTGGAATGTCGAACTGAACCCTTTATTTCGCTCGCTGGTGTAGACTGCTCTAGTTCCACGTGCCATGTCTAATGGATGTCAGTTACCAGTTATCTCCTGTTAATTTCCCTCTGAAAGTTCTCCACTGGCTTAACCGGCTATTGAGCACTGGTAAAAAATGGTTACTGAAGACATTAGGTTGATAATACTCAGAAATTCATACACAGATGTCCTCAAGGACACATGGCACAGTGGATAAAGGCGTTAGTTAGATCCAGTGACAGGACTCAAAGACTGTGAGTTCAATTTCTGAAGCGTACAAGGCCGAAATGGCGACAAAGATGAGGACAATAGTCCGAATAATGTAAAGAATCTTTTAGTTGAAATCATAAATTTGCGTATAACGTATTTACATGTCGGCATTAAATAACCCATAGAGGTGTTGATATGCCACTAAACTAAAATAACCCCACCAAACTGGCTTTTATCCAGAACATAATGACTAAAAATTTAGATGAAAATAGCGTATCTTCCGCAGAAGCCATTTTATAACGGCGCAACAACTAAATTGATTGATTGATTTGTGTTGTTAACCGCTTATCAACCTTTTGCTGGTTATTTAGAACCATAAATAATTTTATTTTAGAGTGTAAGAATATTTGGAGATAATAATAATTTACTGTTAGAAGTCATACTATTAACCCATACTTGGGGGTGGGGGTAGAAGACGTGGCTTCATACCAACTCCAAGACTATTCGCGAGTAAGTGAATATATCCAACCCAACTGGAACACGGATATTCATTTTACAATTCCGAGCTGTTGTCCATTAGACCACATGCACATCCATTTTTACAGCACTTGGTATTTCCAAGCGGTCACCCAACAAAGCAATGACCAGGCATGAGGTTGCTTAACTTCGGTGATTGTACGAGAACCGGTCTTTCAACGGAAAATGTCTGTTGCCTTATAGAAGCAGCGATATTGCATAAGAGTTATAAACATATCCATGTTTCTAAGGAAAATTCTGCTGTTTCTTAATAACGGTCTTAGATTCTGGAAGCAGTTTCATTTATGGGTTATATCCTTTGTTACGGCTGGCGCAACACAAAATAAGAAGAACCAGATTCTTAAAAATTAAGGTTGAAGAAAAGAGATTACATCTCGTAAAGAAATGCGGATTTTATTTTACATATAATTCAATAGTTTTTTAGAACAATAGGGATGAGGTTTAAAACAATATAAGTTAGGAAATGCTAACAAGTTACTAAGCGTGCAAGAGCCCAGAAAGTAGTTAACTTAACGTGTAACGATACAAGGGAATGGGAGAGAAAATCCACTGTAGTTAAGATTAAAGCGACGAATGGGAATTCGTCGCTAGTCCAAGAATTATATTATTTTCTTCTTAAAAATAGTTTATTTAATACACATATATATATAATATAAAAGACTTTGGTTAATAATATCAAGGAAAAAGGGTGAAGTATTTACTGATAGTCTTTTCTTTTCGAGGACTGTAGGAATTTAGATTCTTTCGGTCGAAGCTTTGTTCTTGAATCAAAAGGACCGGAGTTGACCTCAATAGTCGTGGCTGTGGGTTCATGAGGCAACTAGCTAGATGGTACGAACTCCTATTTATATGTTTTTGTACGCTCTCGAACCCAGTAGAAGTTTCTAGAGGCTTCTAGAACGTCCCATTCTATTATTACAAAGTCTAAAGGGTTTGGTGAATGGGAGCTTTTCGTATGGTAAAAAGGGCATTAGTAGCTACAGATTTAAGTCCGCATTTTAAGTTAGGTTTTGTATTTTATAGTATAAATATAAAGAAGTAGGACAAAATGGGGCCTCGTAACACCTTTCCGGAAGTGAGCGATCATGACTCTCCAAAACTTCCTGTCCTTTATAGTTCTGAGTAATTGTTCTTTTTGACTATTCTTTTCACTTCCTATTCTGCCTCCATTTACACAAGCTTGTTAGCTAGATTATTCATAGTTTCCATCTAATCGTCTTGCTGTCAATATGACCTCTGAGTGTCAAATTCTCCAAGCACTCTTTCTTGATTCCGTATCCCAGTATTTTCGACTGTTACTTTCAGATCCTAAGTCTCCTTTTTAATTCCATTTGCCTAAAAACTTTTTCGTTGTTCACATATTCTCAAAATCCTTCTGTAGAACCATATATCTGATGCCGCATATCTTCCCTTTATCTGTGAGGAAATAGTCTAGCAAAAGGGGGACTGATATTACATAACAGTTGTCCAATATTATCATTGTTCCCAACGATATATTTCATGTCTTTTAATATTTTGATTAGATTCTGGAAGGCTGTTTTTTGCCGTGTTCCTTCCTGACCTGGGTGATCATGGCTCTCCAAAACATCCCAGCCTTCTTAGCTCGAAATAGTGTTTTTATTTCAGTTTTCTTCTCTTTACCTATTTTACCATCCACTCTTTTGTCTTCAATATGAATTGTGAATATTAAATTTTCTATTTTCTGGGTGTCACCAAAAATAAGGTGTAATTCTGACTCTACGTTTGAGGGTCGAGGAAAAAAGTATCAGGTCTGCTGCTTTAAAAATACAACTACAGCATATATCAATTCGGGATTTAACCTACTTCGAAGTAGTCCTCTTCTGAAGTCATAGAGATTATCCAGCATTGTTTCCATTGATGGGAGCATTCCCGGAACTTCCATTTTTTGGGATATCGAGCAGCTGCCTCGTCACATTCTCTTGGATTGCCTTGACGACTTAAATGTTTTTCCTTTTTTTTATAAGTGGGATTTGAATTTTGAATTTTTTTCTCATTGGAAATTATTTAAGTCTCATTGGAAAATATTTAAGTCTCATGGGAAATTATTTAATTCTTATTGGAAAATATGTAAGTCTCATTGAAAAATATGTAAGTCTCATTGGAAAATATTTAAGTCTCATTGGAAATTATTTAAGTCTCATTGGAAAATATGTCTCATTGGAAAATATTTATGTCTCATTGCAAAATATGTAAGTCTCATTGGAAAATATGTCCACAATGACCTTTGCATATTTCGACCACCACGTGTTTATATCTGTTCTTTAATTGCCATTAAAATAAACCATGCATTTAATACGCGAATGCGTGGAAGTAATCCAGCGGGAAGATGAACCTGACACTGCAGAGTGAAAAAATATAAAAAGAAAAAAAAAAGAGAAAAGAAAAAAATAAAAAAAAATCGAAAACAAAAGAAGATATTTAAAATGCATTATTATATGTTCGGAGGAGCACTAACATATATTATTTGTCGATTAGGAGTACTAATATTATTGGAAGCACGTTGCTAAAGTAATGAAATTACTCTAATAGTTTTCTAAATCATTAACTCGCATATTCGAATCGGGTGCTAGGAAATAGGAACAAATGGATTTAACAGCATTCTCTGGTTGCGGTGAGATGTTAAGGCGAACGGATAACATCGCACTAAAATTCTTTTTTGAACTTCATGCAGAGCAGGCCGGTAGCAAAATTTATTGGCTAACAGACGAAGTAATAATTTTTAAATGCAGGTTTCATTTTGTTTTCGTCCATTTTCTTTTTCTCTCTCTCTTTTTCTTTATCCTTTTCTCTTATAACTCTTCTTTAAACGGTAAAATTGAAATTAATCAATGGTGATCAGAAATCAAACTCCGTAAACACTGGTGAGTGATTTTGCTCGTACACGTTCGTGTATAAGTCGGTTTTATTGCATGGTATATTGAGATACCGTTGCTTACTGTCATATCAAGTTGAAACACAGGTTCTCGTCAGATCACCGTATTTAAGTGACGTTGGGACTTGTCTCTACCTATACGAGTGACCGCTTGTGGATAGCAGGTGGAGATGGTGTTTATGGATGCTGGTTTGGTATTAGAATTTGGAGAGTCGTATCGTTAAATTCACTAAGGCGATCATGAATCGAAAAGAGATATGATAGCCCAAGCGTGTCACTCACGTCCATACCAACACACGTTGGGCTAGCGCAGTAGAATATGCGCCCATTCCTTCCCGTGATCTGGGGAAGGCTTACGCCCAACAAAGGGCCTTTAAAGGCTGAGTTACTTCCGATTAATAATCGTCTTGATTGATTGATTTTATTTTTACGGCTTATCAAACATTTGTGGGTTATTCAAAGATGAACTATTTTGAATTGTAAGAATAATTCTTTGTGAGTGTATACAGCATTAACAAGTTAAACAGAGCAAATATTTGGTTTACTATTTAACCCATAGCTGGCGAGGAGAAGGATTCACACCTTTACCAAGGGTATTTTAAGTCAATGTAACGGACATGGAAGGGGATTCGAAATCTGCTCTCTCATTCCGATATATATGCTTACAATATACAGTGTGAAAAATAAGTATTTAAAAATAGCGCCCAAAATATCGTTTAATACGTTCTTTAATGACAAGTTTTTACCTCAAAATTCAAATCTATGTACGTTTAATTTTTATGATAGTAAATATGAGTAAACATTTCAAGAAATACATTTATTTTAAATCTTCAAAGTTATATAAAAAAAAAACCCAAAACATGTGTATTATGGGCCTTACCATGGCGAGGTCATCCAGTAATAGGTCAGAGGACAGAGAAATGCAGATTCATGATTTAAAGGTATTATTATTATTATTGACATAAATATTTACCTCAAAATTACGACATATATAGGTTTCATTTTTCCAATAGTATACAGGGTTATTAAGAAGTAACTCCCTATTTTAAAATACTTATAATTTATTTATTAACTATAATTTTAATTATAAATTATTAGTTATAATTTTTAAAAGAAATAGATATAAGAGGAAAGCGTTTAGTTTTATTTAAAATTCTAAACGGGCACCTGATTTCACTACCAAAATCTGCCGGGGGAAACGCGTCTGATGATTTCACAGTAAATTCTTAAGGTATGGAAGACATAAATTATTGTATTCACATTTCAAGTTCTTCGAAACTCTTGATTTGATATAGCAGACTTGCTTCTTTAACCAACGCCAAAGAAAAAAGTCACAAGGTGTTAAATCAGGACTCTCATACGTAAAATAGGGAGTTGCTTTTGATTCACCCTGTATATGAATAAAATTTTAACGAATTCTTTTATATAAAGTTATAAAAGATATATCTAGCTCGCAATATTCACTAGAGAAAGGGGAACTATATATAGAGAGAAGAACTATATGACTGAGTTTAACAGAGAGAGACGGAGACACATGTAAGAAAGTTCAGGAGATTCAAGAGACAGTTCTTTAGACAGCGGGATATTTTCGCGGACATAAACTCCCAGGCCATTCATGTGGATATTAGAGTCCTTTCTAAAGAGAGAAAGGTAGCCAAGAATCGAGAAATCAGTAAAAGAGATTAAAGAATTAAAATTAATTTCCCAGAGTGCTAGGATGTACGGAGACTTTTCGAAGAGGAAAGATTCCACACTGCAGAATTTGGTAATAAAAGAACAAATGTTGAAGAAAGAAAAAATTGAAAGGTGTTGGTATTTTTTAGTTTTATGTCTTTAGTTGCTTATAGACATGGCGTGTTATTTTGGTACGGAAAGGCTTAGATTAGTAGCAGCAGTTGGTCGTCTAATGTAATTTGCGCAAGAAGAGAACTGGAACCGACTGCAATATAGTATGGCTTCAGGGTTATCCACCGGAGATGCTTTCAGGGACACCCTTCTATGGCACTGCAAGAATTCCGATATTATGCGATTGTTTATCAGATCAACCTCCCAAGACGCTACGCAAGTGTTCGGGCTCTTAACACTTTCACTGCTAGTCATTTGACCAGTGCTGCCCCCATCCGGTCAGCCATTTTTAAAGAAAATGCCAAATTTCAACCTACATATTTTATTACACAGAAAACTGGCACCAGTGTGTTTTACAGCCTTCCATTTTCATGGATATACCTGGGAATGACTTAACAGATCAGTAATGGGTATACACATGATATTTTTTGAAGCACTGCCCTTTGTGGAGTGGGACTTCACACTTTTTACAGAAGTACCTTGTTTCTGAGCGTTTTCCAGCTTTTTTACAGACTCTGCATGGCTTGGAGGGGTACCTTTTCTTATTGGTTGGTGGAATTTCTACCAAGTCATGAGATTTCATTCCACCAACCAGGCGATTGGCAGGATCAATTTTAGGTGCCCTTGGACATACGGTCACGGGCGCTGGGAGCATCAGCATGCTAGCCGCATTTTCGCCAGGAATATTTTCAAATTAGATACGAAACTACCATGACGTAGAGAAAAATCGAGGCTGACTAATAATTTGCATGATAGAACAGTTAGAATTTCCCGTATTTTACGATAGATGGCGCAACGGGACACTCATACCAGCGGTATGCAAAAAAAAAAACGTAGGTTTCCGTATTTAGCCAGCTGGAGCAAGATAAGAAAAACGAAGATCACCTTAGTTAACAGCGGAAGTGTTAACTACCAGGCGGAAACAGCAGTCAGAAAATTGCCAACCCGGTACCCTCAGTATAAAGAGACATTGCCACTACCCACACATATCACGAAAAGTTAATGGGAGCACAACTATTAAGGTCTGAGAAAAGATAAGAAACCGGGAATCCCTTCCTAAAATGGAAACAAGGGATGAGTGTCTACTTCTGTTCAAAAGAAGTGGGAGGAGTATTACCTTAGTTAAAGTTGAGATATCCATTAAAAATTCAATAAAGAATTGTTAGAGTTTTTTGTGTATATATATATATAACTAGGGAGTTAGTCAAAATGACTTAATTCCCTTTATAGTCTACCAATAGAAGGTTGACCAATCAGAAGCCGCAGAACATTGTATCCGTCGTGTATAAAGACGGCCATCTTTGTTTTACCTACCGGAATGACCAGAGCCAACTTGTAAGGCGAACATGACAGACGGAAGAACTACGCTCTACTACTTTGCTACGATATCCACTGCGAACCTAAACTACGCTTTCCTACTGTCTCCGAAATATTCACTGCCAACCTCTGGATTCTAAACTCGAAGACGACCGTCATGAATTTGTAACACGAATTTAAACTAGCAGAGACCTACCTCTGAAAGAACTTTAAAAAAAACAACAGTCCTCGGTTTGATTTCCAGTTAAGTTATTTCAAAGAATGTACATTCAGATAAGTTATTTGGAGATTCGACCTGTGGCTAACATAACTTTTTGACCATGCAATGTTTAACTGACATTCTAGTATATTAATTGGGAGATAAAGTAATAGGTAGTATGGAGTATTTTATTTCACAATGATACTACATGTACCATTCATTTTTACATTTGTAAATATGAATAAAAATTTCAACGAATACATTTACATGAAACTAGCCGAATTACCCGCACCTTGCTGCGTGTCACACATTTTTTTGTAAGAAAATGATGATTGATTTTAAATCATTATTATAATTTGTGGAAAAAAATATGATGCATTTTAATATTACTCAATTATTTTACCGATGTGACCTCCATCTTCTGGCTTTCTTTCTCCTTCTATATTTTGGAGGAGATGTTCAAATTTAAATTTAGTTTAAATCAAAGGCGAAAAAATGCCAGTGGGTGAGTGGGGGGTTGGCTGTGCAAAACAGCTTGATCATACCCCTTTAATATGTATTTGATGCAAAACTTGATTCCAACATTGATATAATAGTTGAATTGTCGCAACAAATATGTATTGTAAGGCACTAAACACTGATTGGGGATTTCTTGCTCAATTTCACGTCCATATTATCTCATTTTGATCTTGCCGATTTGACCTCCATCTTTCTATTTTGGATAGGAGTCCTTCTTTTGTTCAAATTTAAATTTAATTTAAATGAAAGGGAAATAAATTCAGTGGGGGGTGTTTGTGCACCCCCGGGACCATCTTTGATCAAAATGTACTTATCCAAGTAACCTAGTTAATGTAGTTTCAGAATATATATGGTTATGATGGCCTATCTCCAAAACCCTAAGAGGAGTTCCATTACAGACAACAGACAGACATAGGCTACAAATTTATATATATAGATTATAAATGATATATTTAAAAAAGATGTAGCAAGAACTTCGTTAGCCAACCTCTGATAAATGCTGATGGACGTGAGACCGAAATTCGCATTTTCATGTAGGTCTACTAATATACGAAGTCCGAGTAGACGTGAATCGGAACATAAGTTTCTCAAATTTTAATTTATTTGTAACTTAAAAACAAACAAACAAAAAAAAAACCCCAAAAACGTAAATCTAACTGTAATAATATTTTAGATGTTGTTTAAAAAAATAAAAAAGTTATTAACATCAAGAAAAACATTGAAGAATATTTTATTCGAAATATTAATTCGAATCGAGATTCTTGGAAATAAGTGATTAATATAGGACGCAAATCAACGCTAAATAATATCACAAGAAATTAATTATATTAATAAAAAGAGTTCTTGTGTTAAATAAAAGTTACAAACACATGTCTCTGAGAATTTCTGTTTTAACAGAATGGGAAAGGTGTTGCCTAAGGGAAAACAATCCCGCTACAGGATGAAGATAATTTCCACCAGCCATTTCCAACTGATAAAACAAATGAAGTCCTTGTATTAATCCCTGAAGCAAGGCAGTGTCAATGGAGAATGGGCATTTTTTTCTACTCCTATGTACGGTTTGGAGGCTGCACATTAAACCGGACAAGTGACAGATTTACGCTTGTAAAATCAACGCTAAATAATATCACAAGAAATTAATTATGTGGAATTAATTATTTACCAAATTTACTGTTAATATGTTCAGATAAGGGGAATGGTTAATCCTAGCAGCAAATTTCTCATTCTATTAAAACAACAAAGGTCAAAGCTAAACTTTAACATGTGGTACCCCAATAGAAAAACGTAGAGGAAGTTTATGTCACGATTCATGTCTACGTCGTCTTGTGGGGGAATATTTTTTTTTCCTCAACAATCCCTTTATCACAAACGAAACTTTACTAACCACTCACTATTTTATCACTATTTCCATGGCAAATGTTCAGACAAGCTACATGCCTTAGTTACACCAGTTCAGACCTTCACATCTATGAACCGCCGACCCACATTCTCACGGTTAAATCATCCTGTTGTATAGCCTTCTCGTTCTGGGGAGGTCTTGGGTGACGGGGTCGATTCCATAACGTCGTATCTTCTCTCACTCGTCCTTTTCCCGGACGGGTGTTGAAATGTTTTCTGGAGTCCGGAGATGAAAGACAACTTAAAAAAAAGGATTTTAAATTTAGATAGACACGTCGACGTGTACATTTTTGACTAGTCAGTTGGATCGCTCTATCACCCTCACTGGGGAACAAGTTCCCCTGGACACGAAATAACCACGTCTACTGTGTATGACGTGCAAAACTTAAGAAAGGGGAAATCTCTTTCTATCTAACATTCCCACACTTGTTGTAACCTGTCAAAATCGACTTACTCTTTTTTCCTGCGTCTGACTTCAAAGGTCAAAATGAGGCAGTCGGGGGAGAATAGAACTCTCTAAAAAATAATAGTCTACTAGACTATTATTTAACAATTCCCTTTACCTAAGTATTCCAATGTGCATCGTGATGCACTAGATATCGGCTTCAAATGAGAAAACAGAGAGCTGAGTTCGAATTTCAGTCAGGTTCGTTACATGCACTTATGCGCAAATACCTATGATGAAATTATGAATCCATCTCTTCTTATCTATAAAAAGAATACCCGCTCGGCCCGGTGCTAGAATCAAAGTGTAGTATCTGCGCTTTGTGAGCTGTCGGGTCGGGTGTCTGTCGAACTCTCTGCTTGCAGAGAGGAACCCGGACGAAGCTCCGCCGAAGGGTAGGGTTTCGTTGGGGGAGGTTGACGGAACTGGCCCGCCTCGGCGGGTTTGGATGGTTATTTATTTTTGGCTGGGCCTACGGGCTCAGAGATACCTACATTAAAAAGGCCTTGTGCCACATTCGATCCCCGTGGGTGGATTGATAAACACTATCTCTTCTTCTCCCAGCTATGGGTTGAATAATAGGACAGGCCGGGTCATCTAGCTTTCAAGCAGTTTAATTCAGAAAAAAAACGGTGACCTACAGTTATGAATAGAGAGAGACATGATCGCCCAAGCATGTATCACGTATGGCATTTAACTGACTGAAATGACATGAAACCAAAAAGTTGGAAGATAGTTCCCAAGGCGAAAAGTGCGGGAGAATAAACTATTAGAATAGACGTTAGAGTTACACTTGAAAATGTCACCAGTAAAATGATGAGGCCTAGCTGCCAGTCTAGAACTACGCTTAAATTCATAAAGTTGCAGTGCTAAAAAGGAAAGCTCATCAGAACAATTGCCATGAAAATATTCGGACAGCTTCTTCCCAAGAGACTTTGTGGAACAGACTTCGGCGTGTATTCTCTTCTGGCCGAAACAACCGTTATCTATCCGACATATCCTCATAATATACACTAATTATCTCCCTTACTTGCGTCCATAAAATAACTTACAGTAACTTTATAGATTGAGTGGCTCTCGTGCCTTATATTGGTGAAAAATAGTTACAAAAATAAGTGTGGCATTCCGTTCGAGTTGGCGCGATGGAGACTGAAAAATCTCCGCCTTTATCACCACGTAAGCGTGTGTATCTACATATTACACTGACCGTGTATCATATTTATCCCGTGTGATGATAGCTAAACCCGCCTTACTATACGTGGTCATTATTTCCATCCCGTCCCAGAGACGAGAAGGGTAAACGCGTGACATCCGAGGTGCCCTAACAATGCGCAATTTTTGCCGTAAACTCAACTTACTCTGTGTTAGCTGGGGCGGGGCACGTTAAACTGACTCGGTTTTCAAAATTTTCACAAAATACATTCAAGCGAGTATTTTTATGCTCGTTTAATATTATATTAGCCCCTGAGGCTCATCTCTCACCGAAACTGTTAATTCTACGCTAATAGTGTCTTCTCGCACAATTCTCGTGCACTTCTCGCTTGTGGTTTTCTGCTTTCCTGTCAAATGCAATCTTAAAGTTTTTAAAGCCAATATCAATCGTCATATTCGGTTTCCACTGTCTTTTCATTAACCTCTTTTTCTACCATTTTCAGTGGCTCCTTGCATCTTATTGTCTTTTCTCATCTTGTTTGGAGCAAAATGCTTAAAAAAAGAAAGAAAAAAAAACAAACTCTACCACGCTGACTGTATGGCAGGAGGTTATATTTAAGGAAAACACAAGAAACAGTGGGCCTCTTCCCCCTTGTATACATGTCGGGTTGTACATTAATCTGTATTACTAAAAATGTTATTTTTGAGCATACCTGTATTTGAGTTAATGTCTACAGAAATACGGGTATCCACTAAAAATAATGTCATAAAAATATATCGGACTAAAAATCAAAATCTATTAATTCTTATATATATATATAAGAATTAATAGATTTTGTTTTTTATTAATTCTTGTTTATATATATATATATATATATATATATATATATATATATATATATATATATATAAAATTAATAGATTTTGTTTTTTAGTCCGAGATATATATATATATATATATATATATATATATATAATAATATTCAGTTTATACTTTTATTTTTATATATATAATTTATTTAATTAAAAGGACTGTTTATTTAATTAAACAGTATTAATTACATTTACTAGGAATTTTCATTTCAGACCGGTAAATGTAATTAATACTGTTTAATTAAAAAAAAAAACAGACCATTTACTTAAATAAATAATATCTATAAAAATAACGTAGAAACGGAAAATAAATTAAAGTAAAGGATGGACGTAATCCATTTCATAATATGTTGTCATGTATGTTGATATATTTCGTGAGCAGATATGATCGATTGCGAAAAATTTTTGAAGGTGTGTGTTCATAAACAGAAATTCTGACTTTGCTAACCAGATGCTTCTTTCTGGCTGAATGGTTAACGGCACAACAGATCCAATGAGGGTTACAGGTTTGATTCCGGTCGGGGAAGCATTATATTTCCTTGGCCGGTAAATTTAATTAATACTGTTTAATTGAAAAAAATAGGTATTTATTAAAAAAAAAAAAAAAACTATAAAAATAACGTATAAACGGAAAATATGATAAAATAATTGTCGGACTTTATATATATATATATATATATATATATATATATATATATATATATATATATATTACAAGTTTGAAAAATTGAAAGCTATTTTTATAGCTTTCATGAAATAAATATTATTACCTATGGCATTTTAAATGTTTGATATTCATTATATATATATATATATATATATATATATATATATATATATATATATATATATATATAAAAGAAATATAATGTAGTGGTTCCAACGAGAAAAGTATGTATATTAAAAAAAGAAGAGAAGAGAGGTGTCGCAAACGTTTTTGGTTGTAATGTGGATTTATTTAGAAAAAAATATTATGCTTTGTTTTACATAATTTTACGACACGTGTTTCTGGTCGCGACCGTCTTCAGGTAAAAGTGGAGATTTCCACATATTATTAAAATAATTAATTTTCCCTCATGTTCAATGTTAAATATTCTTGATATGAGATATTTTCTGTTTGTGTGTTGGTAATCTGAATTTCTTTCTTGAATTGGCAATGAAGAGTTCTGCGCGAAGGGTCATAAAACAATTAAGGTTGGTCCAGCGAGATGATAAATTTATTCTTCAATCTGAGCACACTATCAACATTTGCATCTGATCTTTATATTTTTGGCTGTTCGCATCATCGTAAACGTCTTCTCGCCTTACCGTGAACTACCTGTGCCGCTCGAAAAAAATCCTTTATGAGACATTTTGAAAACGTTATAAATTTTCACTGACACTGCTACAAATCTTCGCACAAAGCCTGTTGCTAACCCGCTACTCAAGATCCCTTTTACTCAATTTTAGTCAACAGTATAACGTGAACACCTAAAACTTCCTCTACTGTTTGGCAGCGAATCACTGGTTTTCATCTCAAGAAAATATTTTCTGACTCATTACTCCAGTAATCGAATAACTCCCCACTACACACACACACACACACACAGAGACGCGCGAGCGCACACACACACATAGCTGCATTTACATCGATAAAAACAGAAAACTAAAAAGGACACTACACACTAAAATCACCAACATCGACAACTATCTACACTTTAAGACTTTCCATCCTAAAAATCTCAAGGAGAACCATCCATATTCATAAGCACTTAGACTCAGAAGAAGGTTATGTTCCAACAATGAAGAACTAAATAAACACACTCATAATCTCGAGCATCAATTCACAACACGTGGCTATAAACAACACCTAATCTGGGAACAAATAAATAAAGCAATTTCTACTCCTAGAGAAGACCCCCTAATGTATAAAGTTAAAATAAATCCAGACGCATCCCCCTAGTAACCACTTTCAACACCACTCTTCCTCCATTATCTCTGATAATCAAAAGTTGCTGGGAAATACTACATCTCAAACCAGACCTAAAATTTTTTTCTTTAATATATGCTATAGTATTCGGGTCATTATGCTCACTTTGGCTGTTGTTAACACAACGTTTCGTATATCTGAATAAGTACGGTGTTCACGATGACCGAAACCTTCTGAATATCAGAAGTAAGATGAACACGCTTTTTTAAAATCATTTCATCCCAAGCAAGGTGGAAGTATTATATATATATATATATATATATATATATATATATATATGTATATAGTTGGATTGATGTCAGTTCGTCACCCTGGGTTCCACGCCCTTGTGATCGTCATATGTAGCTCTTTCACTGATATTCAGCGGTTTCCAATAAGTACCGCGAATATATAATATATAAATAATATATATATATATATATATATATATATATATATGGATCACACACACACACACACCAACACATATTATTATACATACATATATATATATATATATATATATATATATATATATATATATATATATGTGTGTGAGTGCGTGTATGTTTGACTCTCTCTCTCTCTCTCTCTGTGTGAGTGTGTGTGCCTGTGCGTCTCTTTCTGTACGTAAATACTCCACAAAGCCTTTCTGATTGTTACATAGATATAACGGTAATTTAGTGATCTTATCCGCTTCAGGTACGCATGCATTTCTACGCAAATATATTCATGGAGAGAGGTTCGCGCAATATACGGCCGTACCTATATGATTTTTTCCTGCATTTAACGGACGGAAAAATAATATCTCCTCGTCTTAATAACAAAAAAGGAAAAATCTGTAAGCCAGATTTCCAAGCCGGTGTTTGTTTCATTTGCAGCATGTCTCATTTGAAGATTTAACAACTGAAATCCATCTTAGTACGAATTAAAGGATTGACCATCATTTGTTTCGCAGATTAGAGAAACGATTGTTTGGAACGGAGTGCGTCAGCATGAAGACGGAAAAAAAAACCTTTTGAGGTGCGGTTTTGACAACCATCAAAGAGTCAGGCTCATTAAACCGTGGACCGAGTGAGACGGTAAACGAACGGATCACGTGTGTAATTAGATTTAAACGTTCAGATGTTTTGCATGCAGTCATTGTTTTGCATGGACGGACATTTACTAGGCTTACCTTGTTTTGCATTTATACGTTAATGAGCTCGAAAAACGGACATTTTTTTTGCGTCTTGTGGAAAGAGTTAGTTAAAAAGGAAGTTAGAAAAAAAAATGATTTTGAATTTCTCGTTGTGTGATTGGATTCGCCCAGCAAGTGAAAACGTTTGATTAAACTCTGTTTATATATATTTTTTTTTTTTACGAGATTATTCCCATTGGAGATTCTCAAGAGGAATCCATCTGAAGTTCAAACAACATGTCTTCGCTTTGACAAACAAATAAAATTCTTAGTCATAATAACTTGGAAACAGATAAATCCAGACACACGCACACAGCCATGACAGCGAAATTACCGTATATACTTGTGTATAAGACTATTTCCTGTATAGTGCAACAAATGAATTCTTTTTCTAAAAAAACTAATTTTTTTTTCATATAGTTCCTGTATAATGCGACCCCAGCTTTTGAGCAATACTAGTGGGCCTACCTTAGTCAAATATAGCAGTACTGGACATCATCTTCAATATATTTTATACCTAATAAACAGTCTTTATTAATTTTTGTACAAAGCTACCACAAAATGGCGAGAAAAACACTTACTGTAAACTATCGGATGAGAAGATTTAGAATCTGTAATTTTGTTTATTTTCATTTCTGACTATGGCAACTCCTTTACCCTGGACCTGCCTAAGTATATTCTGTTTTGTTGCTACATGACGAACAAAATATCAACCTCTATGTACGGCACTTCTTTTTATGTGCCGTGTCCTTTCAGGACGTAGGCGATCATGGCTCTCCACTTCCCCCTATCCCTTGTAGCTCTCAATAAGTTTCGTGCCTCTGCCAGCTCCCCCAGGCCACGTTCTGGCATCCACTTCCTTAAGCCCGCCAAGTATGTCATGCGTTGCTTTCCTTTGTCCCTTTCTCCTCTATTTGACCTGTGAGTATCAGATTCTCCAGACCCTCCTTTCTCATTACGTGTCACAGAAATTTCGTCTGCCTCTTCCTTATGTCAAGTATAAGCTTCCTCGTTGTTTGCATGCAAATTCAACAAACACCTTATATAAATGAATATATTTCTTCCTGTTTCATGCATGATTTTTAACCTCTTCAAAAAATTACCTGAGTATAGTTCAACCCCATATTTTCGCGCGTAAAAACGGAACTGCAAACCCACAGTCTACTCGATTATATTGCGGTAACCCGAAAATTATGCAATGGTTTGTAATTGGTAACTTGCTTCTGTGCAGCGGCTGACAAACTAATTTTGCAAAGTACCTACTAGGGCTTTTTTAAAAAATTATTTGATCCCAAACAAGGCGATGACGCTACTAAGACGCAAGGCGTTACTGGCTGTGAAAAAAAAAATAATCTAGAAAACTCTAGAAAGAACCTGAAAATTAATTCTAAACAGGAAACCTCTACTTCTGTTCAAATGACCGGGAAGTAAGTCAGATTCTAACAGTACCGCAAGACATGTGCGAAACTCAGTCGCGTTTAACATTGCAGGTTTCTTTGTAAGCTCATCTCGGATTGGCCATGTGTCAAACTAAGCGGAACTTAGATATATATAGCCCAGCCAAGCCAAAATTCTAAGCTTCTTATTAGTCTATAGCTATTTCCATGGCATATGTGCAGATTTTATTGCGTAGAGGCTCCAGGTTAATTTCATTAATGTCAATTCATCCTCATTTTCTTCTTGTCCCAAATGTATGAAGAAAGTCCCGCTCAACAGAAAGCATTTTCAACAAAATTGCCGGTATGGACTTCCCTGTGGTTGCTACGCTGAAAACTTTAATTGTCATCTTTTCTCATTACGTTCATAATCATCATGTCGGTATATATATATATATATATTTTTTTTTTTTTTTTAAAGCATTTCACCCCAAGCAAGGCGGGGAGCCACTAGGACGCAAGGGGTTACAGAAAATAGGAAGATCAGATAGGAGTGATAGAAGAAAGGATGAGGGTAGTAGATAGATTAAGGCAACTGGAGATGTCGATTGACATTACACTTGAATAGCTGGAGATTATAACTCTCAGGGAAACAGGAGAAGGGAAGAGAGTTCCACAGGCGAGAGGTGCGAGACATGAAGCTATTAGAGTAGAAGAGACGGCTACATTTAGGAGTTTCGACAGTGAAGGGGTGAGAGCAGGATGCCAGCCTCGTAGGGCGCTTGAACTCATGATTTTGGGAACCAGCGAATGCAGTTCCTCGGAGCAATTTCTATGAAAGTATTTATAGAACAGACAGAGGGAGGCGACGGTGCGTCTGTGAGAAAGTGACTGTAGACGAGACGCCAGGGCAGGGCCAACCATATTGCATATCCGCTTCTGGAGCCTATCAAGAACCCCGAGGCAAACAGAAGGGGCGCCAGACCATATATGGCAGCAATACTCCATGCAAGGGCGAATTGTGGATTTGTATATCTGAAGGATCGACTCAGGGGAGAAAAACTTCCTAGCGCGGCTCAGGGAGCCAACTTTCCTCGCAGTGGACGAGGCAATTGACTCGATGTATTTATTCCATCTCAGGTCAGCAGTCAACGTGAGACCGAGAAGCCGCAGAGAGTTGCTCTAGAAGTTGAGCGTCAGACATTCTAATGGAGGAAGGAAGGCTCTCTGTGGTGATTAATAGAGAGCAGTTTTGTCTTCGAAGCGTTGAAGTTGACCAGCCAAATCATGCCCCAGTTCACAATCGATTGGACGTCCTTTTCGAGACGCACGGCAAGGTGAGTTTTGTCAGCGAGACTGGATTTGTTTTGAGGCAGGAATAAATTGTGGTGTCATCCGCGTAGATGCCGACTTGAGAAGTTACGGCGTCAGGAAGGTCATTTATATAGATAAGGAATAGAGGGGCCTAGGATGGAGCCTTGAGGAACACCTGCGTTCGTGGGATAGGAACTGGAGGAGAATCCGTTGTGAACGACCTTCAATTCACGGTTTGACAGGAATGATTGTATTACGTTACATAATTGACCCGTAATGCCATAACCCTGGATCTTGCGGAGAAGGCCGGCGTGCCAAACCCTATCAAATGCTTTGGAGATATCTAGTGCCACGGCTCGGGCTTCCCCGTTATTTTGGAGAGTTCGGTAGACTGTTTCCGTGATGGCTGTGAGCACATCGGCTGTAGATCTGGCAAAGCGGAAACCATATTGCTTGTCTGAGAGCAGATTATGGGATGTGGTGGTTAACCACCCCGGTATTGATTAGAGCTTCGAAGATTTTGCCGAAGAGGGGAAGGAGACTGATAGGACGGTAGTTGGAAGGGTCAGAGGGGTCGCCGGAGTTCTTGAAGACAGGAACGATCGAAGAGGACTTCCAGCAGTCAGGAAAACAAGATTCCTTGAGGCAGTAGTTGTATAGTTTCGAAAGGGCGGGCGCCAGTTCAGGCGCGCATTTCTTTAAGACAATGGCTGGTATCCCATCTCCACCACTCGCCTTGTTGGGATCTAAATTGGAGATAACGCCCAGTACCAAAGTTGGGGTTATGTTTAACCCACTCAATATGGCCTCAGTTCTAAGAGAGAAGTCGGGTATGGGTACACCAGAAGAGTCGAGCGTCGAGTTGGATGAAAATTTCGAGCAAAGCATTCAGCCTTGTCGGTAGAGGAGGTCAAGACTTCGAACTGGTTGAATAGAGGAGGTATAGAGGGTTTGCAATTATTCAATACACTCTTGCAGAGACGCCAATAATCTTTGGAGCCAAATTTTCGAGATGCAATACGTTCCTTCATTCGAGCCGCAAATAGTGACTTAGCATCATTTAGGACACGCTTACATTCGTTACGGGCGGCAGCAAAGAGACGTCTATTGCAGTCAGACATGTCGCTACGGTATAGGTGGAAGTAGTGGTTCCTATGGGCGATGGCGGCTGAGCAAGCAGCCGAGAACCAGGGGCAGGAGCGCGACTTAACCCTATACTTCCTTGATGGGATGAAAGCGTCGATTCCAGCTTTAACCCAGGAAGAGACCTCAGAAGCACATTCTTGGACGGGGAGCTTAAAGACTCCATCCCAGGAGGAAATCACGGAACGCGTCCCAGTCAGCTCGTTGATAATAGAACGAAGTTCTAGTGGTAGGAGGTTCTTTATAGGGGGTAGAGTTAAAGGAGATGTTAACCGATACTACTGCATGGTCAGAGTTACCAAGTGGGCATAGTTGCGAGGCACTGCAGGATTCGGGGATAGAGGTAAAGCACAGGTCGAGTAGAGAGGCTTTACTTTCCCGGTTGAGGGCAAAACGAGTGGGGAAGTTAACTATCTGTGTGAGGGAATGGGAGATTGAAAAATTAAGCGTTTGAATGCCTGCATGGTCAGTAGTAGCATTCTTAAGCCACATAGTGTGATGGGCGTTAAAGTCTCCAAACACAAAATGTGAGCAAACGGGTGGAGGGAGAGAGCATTGTCTATGTTGTCAGAAATGCTATCAAGTATCTCACAGTCTTGAGAGGATGGAGAGCGGTAAAGGAAGAAGAGATAGCTTACCGCATTGAGGAGAGAGACGGAGACACATGTATGACTGGTCAGGCGATTCGAGAGAGGACTCTCTGGCCAGGGGGGAGATGTTCCTTGACGTAGACACCAAGACCGTGCATGTGGGTTAGAGAGTCTTTTTCTGAGGAGAGGAAGATAGCCGGGGATCGAGAGATCAGAAGGGGATAGATGAGACAAGGTTTGTCTCGCAGAGAGCCAGTACATCCGGGCCGTTTGCAGTGAGGAAAGATTCCAGACTGTAGAAGTTTGTCCTAATGCCCCGGATGTTGGAGAACGAAATGTTGAGGGGTTTAGGTGGTTTCTGAGAGGCTGGTTTAGGGTAAATCTTTCGGTTTTTGTAACTCATGTTGGATTTATTTGCAAAGATGAGAAGGCCCGAGGTAAGAGAAAACAGACAGTTTCGACCGTGACGCGGGCAGAGAGGAGTTGACAAAATCCGCATCATTATGTGGCCTCAGGGCTGCCCACCGGAGGTGACTGCAGGGACACCTTTCCACGCGCGACATGGCACTAAAAACACCCTGGTATTATACAACTGTTGATCAGAGCAGCCGCTCAAGACGCTACGCAAGAGTTAGGGCTCCTAACTACCAGTCGGAAACAGCAACCAGAGAACTGTCAGCCGTGTACCCTCAGAATGAAGAGATGTTGCCACAGACTGCACGCATCACGGGAGAAACAGACCTGCACTAATACAGAGGCCGGAGAGAGAAGACAGAACCGGGAACCCCTTCCTAGACAAGAAACAAGGTGTAAGCCTCTACTCATGTCCAATAGAAGGGGGGGAGTGTTGACCGGGCGGTAGAAGGGACTACCTACTCCTATTACAGATAACACAAAAAAGGACGACACAAAACAGAGGGAAGAATTGGGGGGAGATAACAGGTAAGGAGTCCTGGTTCACAGTTGGCTATACCCTATCACATTAAGTTTTAACTTAGTATAAGTCCCATTGTCTATTCTAAAAAGAAATTGAAAATACGGTTACCCGGATTTATTATCACATCCAGTCAAAGACATTCAATTTTCCATTTTTCTAGTTTTTTTCTTTAACATTTCGGACCGGGATTTCTTACTAAATTATCAAATAAGTAGAATTATTGGGACAAAATGCCTTTCAGTAGGGAGGGAGGGGGAGGCAAAAATAAAAAATTTAAAAAACGAAAAAAAAAAAAAAATATAAAAAATGAAAAAAGTAAATGCATTCAGTTAGAGCGAAACGATACTCACATGGGCCAACAAGTGGGTGACTGCCTACATCGTCATGATGATGGTGACTGAATATACGGCTTTACCTTGTGTCCAAGCGTCGACCTGGTGGGGGGGGGAGGAATCATCGGCCAATCCTCGGCCCCCACCAAGTACTGGGCTAGGGAGATATGCTTTCAATAAGTTTTCGAAAGAGGAGATGGAATGGCGAAAAACAATTCCGCTTTCAGACAATATATCAAGCAAAAGGATACTGTCACAACATCGTTAGGATACTGACGAGACACCCTCGCATCTAGTCAAAGACATTTAATTTTCCATTTTTCTAGTTTTTTTTCTTTAACATTTCGGACCGGGATTTCTTACTAAATTATCAAATTGGGACAAAATACCATTCAGTAGGGAGGGAGGGGGAGGGAAAAATAAAAAATTTAAAAAACGAAAAAAAAAAAATATAAAAAATGAAAAATGTAAATGCATTCAGCTAGAGCGAAACGATACTCACATGGGCCAACAAGTGGGTGACTGCCTATTGTGTGTGTATTTAGACAGCATCTTTTCATTTATACATATAATATAGACAAGTCTGATAAGTTTAATAACATTATCGTTGAACGAAGAAAGAAATTCACAATATTGATCCATATTTTTTATTTAATACAATCTAAGCTTTCGGCTTACATAAGCCATTATCAAAGATGTCAATTACAACATATTAAGCAATATACGGACAAGACAGTGATGATAGTCTGTCATTGTTTACATAGATGATTTCTAAGCAACGATAAACACGTGCATATAAGACGCTAGAACCGAAAATCGCACCGCATCTCATGACGTCACATATGAACACACGAGAGTGAATTGGAGAAGTATGAAGTATGGGAAGCCGTTGGTATAAACCAATGGATTCTGTTACCAATTATAGACATTTAAGAATATTTGTAGGGATGCCATAATTAATTTTGTTTAGGTTGGGTTTCAACTGTTTGATGTATAATGCTTCAAGGATTTTTTAGTTTTTGTCTATTGTTTTCATATAATAATTTTATAATTGTGTTTTCGACAAGTATTTTACGGAATTGTGTGTGCGGGCAGGCATGTTGTTTTAAATGCCTAAAAATGTTAGAGTTTTCATTAAAATGTAGTGTCAAGCGTCGTGAAAGCGAGTTTGTGGTGTGACCAACATAAATATTATTTAATTCGTTGGAGATACACTCTCCCAAAGGGTACTTAAATTTATAAACTGAAAAGGTTTATAATGTTTGTTTTTTTGCAAATCGCTAACCGGGGGAGAAGAATCAAAAAATTTAAAATTAAAGTTTTTGTTCCATTCTCAAGCGATGTTGAATAACTTTCAAAAAAAGGATTTACTTTTTTTAAGCTAAATATTATATAGTTTAAGTTGGTTTGTAATTTCTACCTGTTGATACTGGCTTCCTTATATGAGGACGTGTCATCCTGTCTGATTCTTTAAGGGCATACATAAGATACACTACAATAAATTGTCATTTTTTTAATTTTTTTATTTATTGAAAAGATTATATTGAATCAATTGCTAAATTTGCAGCTTGGAAAGTTGGTTCAATGTGTAGCGTTAGACAATATTTATCGCCAGAATCTATCTTACATTTTTATAAATCTACCATTCGTCTGTGCTTTGAATATTGCTGCTACATCTGGTCTGCTGCTTCTGACATATATTTAGAGATTCTTGATAAAATCAAAAGAAGAATATGCAATATTATTTGCCTGACATGGGCTTCAGTCACTTTCCTATTGCCATAAAGTAACTTCCATGTGCTTATTCTATAAATACTTTCATGGTAATTGTTCGGATGAAATTTCCTATATGTTACATAGACTTTATGAATTTAAATGGAGTACGAGATTTGCAACAAGGTCTCATCATTCTATCGTTGACATGTAACCGTAAGTTCTATGCTAACAGTTTCTTCTATATCATTTGTGGGACTCTCTTCTGGCTTCTTGCTTCCCAATCAAAATTGATCTTAAAAAACAAAGTGCAATGTCAATCGTTAACTTTTAATTCTTATTCTTTTATTATCCTCTCTCATTAATAGTATATGTTTTTAAATTCTCTTACACTCAGTAATCCCTTGCGTACTAGTGGATTTATTGTTTTTCTTGGGGGTGAAATGAGTTAAAAATGGCGGAGTACAATGGAGAAGTTTTGTAAAAAATTTGTTGGTTTAAACTTATGTTTTAACCATTTTCCCTCTTTCCACACCTTAACAGGTAAAATATCTAAATACATCTGAATATCAATTAGTTGCGCCTGAACATGACTCAAATCCCAGCTATGGAATGCTTTTAGCTCTTTTCAGTTGCTCTGCAAAATGTTCAAATTTTTCGAGAGATTTAAACTATATTCCAATTTAAAGCAACATTGCGGAGTTATTTTATCACTTCCAAGATAAAAAAAGAACAAAACAATTTATGACAATTGTCTCTTAGCTAAAAAGTAATATTTCGCTTCGAAATGGTGGAAAATTCCTTCTACAGCCACCAGAGGAGCTAAATACGAAACAAAATGAACAATAAAAAACAGTGAGGTTAGGTATTTAAATTTTCCAGCTAAATACGCTGCCTTGGAGAGCAGTTAACGTATTGTGTCTTTTTATTTGTGTGAAGCTTTCAAAAAAAAAAATCTCTCAGCGCAGTATGCACTATTCCGTGTGCGTATATTCAATACTTCACGGTAAATCTTTTGCTTGCCTCAACTTTCTGCTGTCTCTTGTAAAACGTGTAATCGTCAAACTGCACTGAGTTGTTGCCCTTTATATCTACGCGCTTTAGTCATTGAGGAATGTAACTAGGGGAGTAAGGAGTTTAGGAAAAAAAGCTAAAACAAAATGTGTGAAAACAAAGATGGCGCATTTAAAACAAACCAAAGCCGACTTGAGCAATATAGAAAACCATTTTAATGGCTGACACTCCCTGTGTGGTTGGGTGTGGAGAAAAATCTTTAAATAAATGCTTTTTAATGCTCTCTTCGGCAATTTTAAAATCCCTTTTGTTTTCTTTTAATTTTTTTTTTTGCCTCGATTTATTCTTTTTGGGGATTTATAAGATTTTGAATGTTCGCTGAAAATAATACATTTACCCGCAACAAATAACGAATAGATTTTACGTAAAAGACATCTCTTTGCAAAAACCTTTAATAGATATCTGGTCATTTCTCACATACAAAATATCACGCACGCTTCTACAGTTATCACACACACACACACACACACACACGCATATATATATATATATATATATATATATATATATATATATTATAAATTGATTTATTTAAAATATGGTTTTTCTCGCTACACAGTTCTAACTATGTTTCAAAAATGGAAGCTAAAATCTACGAATTTAATTTTGTAATTAAATTAAAGACATTAGTTCCATTTCCTCCTCAAGCGAATTTTGGAGTAACTTTTGCAATAACTGGGTTTTAAAGACACAGCTAAAATCATAATTCACGTTTCCAAGGTTACAGATGAATCCACTTCCACTAGACAAGGGGTGTCTGCGTGTTCATTGTGTCTGTATTATTGTATTCTTTATTGGTAGGGGGTAGGGATGTATTTTTCAATGAAATCTGACATCCGTTGAATGCATGTCGTCTGGATTTAAAAAAAAAATACATCCCTACCCCCTACCAATAACGGGTACAATAATACAGACATAATGAACACCCAGACACCCCTACAATCTTAACCTCTTCAAGTCGAACGTCAACCTTTATCGATCCTACATATTCTCATAATATGAAACCCTATTACATCAACTCTATTCGGTAAATCTCTACCTTGAATGGCACATAGGCCTTGTATTGGGTGACAAATAGTAAAGGAAAAGAAACGAGAGTTTGCAAGTATATTATAAAACATGCCCTGAATAGGGAAGCTATTGATGGTGGAAGCCTTTAGAACAGAACGTCGATGAATTCTTGTATCAAAACTTTCTTTATTACTTCATTCAAAGGATGCATACTAGATTTTTTTTCGTTGATGAAAACATTATGTTCATGATATCTGTTGTGACCTGTTTAGGGGTCAGAAAAAAAGACACGGAAGACGAAGGTAGGTTGAACAAGTGTATTGAAATAACAGATATATACAAAGAAAGAATGTTAGTAATAAACAGATAGAGATTAACGCCCGAACGGTACGTTAACACTGCGTCTCTGCTATGTATGTGGAACAAGGCCGAGTTTACCGTGGGTTCTCCGAGCCCGTAGTCTCGGTCAAAAATATTCCCTTAGAACCCGTATAAACGGGTTCAGGGTCTGTCTACCTCCCCGGACGAAACTCTGCTTTTCGGCATAGCTTCGTCCGGGTCCCTCTCTGCCAAAGCAGAGAGTTCGACAGAAGTCGTATAGTCAGGGACTTGCGTCTCCGCTCACTAACCAACTTCTGCACTTAGTATTTATGAGAGGAGAAAGAATTCATTCTACTGTAGGAGGGTTTTACCACAACAATATCCCAGAGATTCTCTATCGGATTGAGGTCGATGGAGATAGCAAAATCAAACAAGTGGCGAAAAAAAATTAAATATCTGGGAAGTGTTTTAACAGAATGCAGAAAGTGGAACGCTGAAATTTGAAGGCGTATTGGCAGAGCCAAGAACGCTAAGCAAAGTACGAAGAAATAGGAAGATTTTGTTAGAAACAAGAGAAAGAAATAATATACTATGTGGTATCTGTCCTCCTGTATTAAAGTGAGTACTGGACAATGTTCTCAAAGATGAAGAGGAGACTTGAGATGGCAGAAATCTGGTTCTCCAGAAAGATGCTGAGGATACCATAGACCAAACATGTCAGAATGACTAAATTTTAGAGAAAATTGAGACAAAAAGGAAACTTATACTTAACAAGAGGAAGAGACAGCTGAAGTTCTTTGGGCACATAATAAGAAAGGAGGGCTTGGAAAATCAAATACTCACGGGGCATATAGAAGGCAAGAGGGACAAAGGAAAGCAACGCATAAATACTTAATGAGCTTGATTAACTGGATGGCGGAACAGGGTTTAGGAGAAATAACAGAAAGACAAAGTTTATTAAGAGCTACAGCGGACAGGTAGTTGTGGAGGGCCATTACCGCCTATGTACTGAGGGGACATGGCACATAATGATATGGTCCTGAAACCATATTTATGAAGTGCATTCCAGAAGTTTTAAAACATTTTCATGAGAAAGATCTATTAATTTCAAAGAAGTACAAAACTCTAATCTCTTTTAAAAAAGGATCCTCTGATTTCAATGTACTTTTCAAAGCACTCTAGGCACCCTGTGAAGACCGCATGAAAATCATCGAAACTGAAAGTGTCCAAGAGCCTTGTTACAGCCTCCTACATATTCTCAATATATTCTAAACGATTGCTCCTCTTTCAGCTTAAAACACTGAGTACCCTGGAACAACTTTGCCCAAATATTGCCCATGTTCAGACCTTCATGAATAATTCTGTGTACAGTTGACACGCCAACTTCAAACTGTAGGCTTATTGCCTTGATAGACACAGGACGGTCTTCAAAAAAAAAAAAAAAAAAAATCTGCGAACTTTCCCCACCCGCTCTGATGTTCTAACATCCCTCTCCTACCCACATCTCTCACTTCCTCTCAACCGGCATTAAATCTATTGTGACAGCGGAAAACAGATGTTCGGCTCATTCAAATTAAGTAGTCTGGACTATTTTTCACGTTTCTGTAGCGTTTTTTTTTTCCCAGTTTATAACAAAACAAAAAAAATTAACGTTGCATTTAATTTCTTTTTAAGATTAATGTTAGCAGAAAATCATGAAACCGGAAGAAAGTTCCAAAATAAGGATTGTGAGTAAAGAAACTGCCAGCATAGAACTTACGGTTACATCGAGCTAGTTTAAAAGCGAACTGATGAGAGCTTGTCGCCAATCGAGTACTGCGCTTAAAATTTACCCTCGTACCTATCGAAGTTTAAATTCTAACAGAAACATCGTTGAAAAAAATCATGTCCCAATAAACCTGAAATAATTCTAGAGATACCGACAGTTACTCTGCGTAATAGAGATTCGCTGTAACCTTCTACAATATACGCGTCCACTCAATCACTTACTCCATTAAAATCTTAAGTAGAAACCCTGTCAGTAGATAAAAGTATTCTTAATACAAAACGAATCTTCTTATAAATATAAAACTCTGACATTTAAAAGTAACCGATAAAAAGAAACTAAGGTCAAGCCGAATATAGGCGAGTCTATTCATTTTATCACTCAAACAGCACCAAATCAGCGGTAATATAATACCTTTAACACACTATAAGTCAAGATTCACCTCACGAATACGAGACAAGAAATGAACTAAGACATTAATATATGAGTTCCAATCTTTAGTGCCATCTGTTCAGGTCTTTTAAATCGAGAACTCGCCTTGTAACAACCACAGAGTCGGATCATACTCATTTAATCCGTATTCCATTCGTAAAGAGGAAGTTCCATTCTGACAGGGTTTTTCTTTTCTCGAGAACTAGTTCGAGGAAAAAAAAACCCTCCAGTGTGGATGATTCCTCGAACACTACAATCTTAACCGTATCAAGGTCCAATGGTTATCCATCCTGCTTATCCTCATAGTTCTTAATTCTTTCTATCTCCTCTTAAATTCCTATCACACACCTCATTCAGTAATCCTCTATTACGAGTGGCTCTTGAGCGTTGTATTACTGTTAAAAAAAATTCTTCATTATTTCAAATGTTTAACGCGGAGGTATCAGAGCTATCAAAGATAGCCACCGAATATATCGTGACCACAGTTTCCATCTGATTATGGCACTTATCAGAGCAGTAGTGAATTGGTTAAGTGCTATATATATTTAAAGTACGTATCCGGATTTATATAGAAGGCGAAAAATTTGACTACATAGAATTTTGAAGGGAAAGGCTTCTTTGTCGGACGGAAAATATCTTTGAGCAGCACTCATATGTACATACAAACGTACACACACACACACACACACACACACACACATATATATATATATATATTAAAAATATAGTTTTAGGTTATGCTATAACATGGGTAAATGTGCTCAATATCAGAGATAGTGCGTATTCAAACATAAACGTGAACACTGAGATTAACATCAAGCGGCGATAACCCGTTTCATGATTCATGATTCAACGCAATCTTCAGGCCGAAACATTACTTTGAAGCATGAAACAGACTGTCGCTGCTTGGTGTTTTATATTTACGTCGCATGGGGTTATGGGTCCACTTGTGATCGGACAGTGAAGTACTGGCGTGGCTCTGGTTTCTGGTTTTTACGATTACTGAGTTCTTAAAAATATATAAAAAAGCGTTCACACGTCATTTGCTTAAATTATGTGTTAAATAGATAAGGACTCCGTAGAATAACAATAAAAGTGTCAATACCTCGTAAATCGCTCGTCAAGTGATTTACGAGCTGTTGACAAGCACTTAATCGCGCTACTGTTTGTTTTTAAAATCCATTTCAGTTATTTTAAACTTAAAGTAGATAATATTGTTTTCAAATCAGATTAATTATTTTGTAAATCAACTAATATTTCTCAAAGATTCACAAAAGTATTTGAAAGACTTTTAAATCCGAGAGTTAACTTTTGTTTACGATTTCTGAAAGCGAGCAAAAAGTTGAGATTCTAATCCATATAATATCTATTTGAAATACGCCAGAGTAATTTGTTTATTGGAAATAGTAATTTAAATCATTTAGTTTTCAATTAAAGCTAAAAACAAATTTTCAAGAATGCTTTTTCGCTTTCAAAAATTCATTTTAAAAATTAGGCATCGAAAATTCAATGGTGGTGCCTAATGTATTTCATTCATTTAAACATCAAATTTTAGCTCTTTTATTTTATAGTACTTTCCTATAATATTTTTCTATGCGTCGTGTCAGGGTGTTGACGCTCATGGCTCTCCACAATTTCCTGTCCTAAGTAATTCTTAATAAATAATCTTCTAAACCCTGTTCGACCATCCAGATACACCAGCTTTTTATATAAGTTATGCGTTGTTTTTCATAGTCCCTCTTGCCTTTAATACTTTCTATAGCTATGAGATTTTCCAAACCGTCTTTCCTCATTATGTGCCCTAGAAGTTTCAACTGCCTCTTCCTGATATTATGTATGTGTCCTTTTCACTAAAACATCGTCGTTGCTCACATGTTCAGTCCACGGTATTCTCAGCATCCTTCTGTCCAAACACATTTCTGTGGATTTAATTCTCTTCTTCATCTGTGAGGAGATTGTCGAGAATTCACTGCCATATGACACGACTGATATTACACAACAGTTCAGTAATCTTTTCTTTGTTTCTAACGAATCATCATAGTACTTCGACGTATTGGTTAACAAGCTTGTCTCGCTAGATCAATTATGGATGAGTTCGATCCTCACTGGGAGCCTCATAATTTCGGCCTTGTGTTACAACTAAGCTACCCTTATTAAATCAAAAGAAATTATGTGGCCTTTGCCGGGAAAGTTTCAAAACCATATTAGATCAAGTTATAGGAGCAGTACACCCTGGCAGTACCTCCCCTTCAGTAGTGAGCAGGGGTCATTTCCCGACACCTTAGACGTCCTTAAAATGGGAAGTGTCGAGGAAGCTTGAGCAATTTTTCCACGTTATTGCCGGTAAACACATTTTGTGTCACATTCGCTTGCAACGTGGGCACAGTAATGAATATCTACTAAATGAAATATCCTTTTTCCCTTTTTTAAATTGTTATGATATATATATACATACATATATATATATATATCAGCGTAAGGTTCACCCTGTACAAGGCCAGTGGGCCATGCTAAATGGAGGGTTACGTTTAGAGGCCATGCTAAATGGAGGGTTACGTTTAGAGGCCATTTATGTGTATAGGAGTGGAAGATAATGATTAACTCTATTTTGAACAGGTTGTAGTGATCGGGGAAAATTCTTCTTGGGAGTCGGTTTCACAGAGCATTAGTTTGCGGGAAGAAGCTGATCAAGTGGAACTTACTTTTCGCCGATGGAATACGGAATATATGGGTGGTTTGCTACAATGTAAGAGGAATGGCGGGTTCTAGCCGTGAAGTTTAGACCCGGCGAAATAAAGGAATTTAGTCCGTCCGAGCACTTTTCTACGACAGAGCAGTGTGAGGCTCGCTACATCTCGTCTATGAGAAAGAGGTTGAAGTGGGGGAATAATTCATTACCCACAAGGACTCGGAGGCGCTTTTGAACTCTATCGAGACCAGAAAGTGAAGACTGGGCAACCCCCGCCCAAATATGACAACGATATTCTATTTTCGGCCTGATCTGTAGAAGATACCATTCGGAATCAGGTACCTACTGGAGTAATACGAGCGCCGAACATTTCACCTGCATCTTTAGAGATGGATCGTATGTGCGAGCTGTACTTGATGTCAGGTGTGAGTTTGAGACACAATAGATTAACTCAGGTATAGAGTACGGTAGAAATACATTCCACATTTTCCTTCCAGAAATACCTCACCCGTAATGGTAAGTCATTAGTGACAATGGTGTCTTTATATAGATGTCTTACTACAACGTGGGAGAAACGTCTCCCGCATAGTCTATAAGGACAATGACTTTAAAAAGAGCAAGTCAGGTAATGCTGGTTTTAGAATTTCATAAACTGGGTTTCTTGTCTGCTCTCTTTGAAAATGTTGAACTTACAATACTTTTCTCGGCTTTCCTTCCAACTTCAGGTGAAAACAAATTAAACTATGGACAGAATTAAGTCGTTCTCAAGATGCATAACATCTCAACAATGGTTAATAACTCGTATTTCCATTGAGAAATAGATGTGATTTACAAACGACAAAGCGGAAGAATTATGGCAGGGAATGGTGGACAATCTCCACAGACCTTCACCGCTTAGATTCTTAGATGTGGCACAAAGCCGAAAATGTGGAGCAACCCGTAAGTATCGAACTCACTACTCGGTTGTAATTGAGCTGGGGAGACATGCTTGATAAATACTACACTACGTCGAAATATAAACGAGTTAATATTTAATTAAGAAAATGTTATTAAAATCGTAATATATTACGATTTTAATAACACGTTGTTTTACGTTGTTATTTGTTATACGTAAAAAATGTTTATTTTTACATTAGATGGAATAATGTTAAAATTATTAAACAATTCGGATTCACAAAAAAGTAACTGAATACAAGAATAAAAACTGAAAACAACTGTTTTTTTATCAATTCACTCCAAGCAAGGCGATAATATTACTAATATGCAAAGAGTTACTGGAAATGAAAGAGAACGAAAAAGACTTTAGAAGGGACCGGAAACCCTGTCCTAAACAGGAAACAAGGGATAACTGTCTACTTATGTTTAAGAGACTGGGGAGAAATATGATAATTTTTTTAATAAATGGTGTTCCGGTTTTATTATGAGTAGGGTTAAAAATATAACACGATTTGGTTTTATCGAATTTTGTTCAAATAATAATATTATGAACCGCAGAATTTATTTAACTGAAGATTTTATGTCATGAATAATAAGAATGTTTTGAGATATAACAAATTAAAACCATCAAAAATCTTTAACACTTTTCATAGTAGTAGTGCCGAATGTTTCGTTATAAGGAAACAGTCAATATTACTATTAACATTCAGTTAACTTTCAGTTGTTGATTGGCTAGAAAATGACTGACAGATATAAAATACCCGTAAGATTTGAACATAATTTGCAAGAAATTTAGGCTCAAAATGAAATGGCATGATCTCCGCTACAAAATCTTTGAATATTCTGAAGAGACTGGCGAGATATTTTACTTATATGACTTTACAGCAAGATATCTCAGTCGGAAGTACGACTGTATTATAACGAAACAGTTCCCTGGTAGATCACTGAAATATGTATAATGACTCCTTAATGTCGAACTAAAGGCAATCCATACATAAAATAAGAAATATACAAAGTCCTGTTATATACGAATTTGTATCGGAAAGGTCCCAAACTTTGCGTATTGTGGTTGTGCCATTAAACTATCACAAATTGAATCAATCATACATAGCGTGACAGTAAGTTGCGAGCTATCTTCTCATATATTATTTCTAATACTAATTTGCAGTCAATATAGGGCCCAAGAACCACTCAAAATAGAATGTTATTGAATAAGGTTGTTGTAAGGGCGGAAAGGGAGAATGTCAAAAGTGTATGTTATGGGGATATGTAGGATAGACAATGACTGATCTTGGATTTGAAGAGGTCAAATTGTAATGACCGAGGAAATATCTCCGCAGAGGTCTGTTCCATTAAATGACAATTATAAAATATTATTTTCGCAAATGTTGTACCCTCCTGCTTTCTTCAAGGGATTATCGATTCGGGGAATCTTCAGTCCGAAATTCAATGAAGTTTGCTCAGAACTTGCTAATGATTATCCTGTTTTTTGACTGCTTGTTTTTTTGGTTTTTTTACTATTGTTCACAAAATACAAACCCTAAGAGCCTCTCAAAGTAGAGAGTTATTGAAGGAGGTTGTCGTACGTCAGTAAAGGGAGAAAGTGAGAAGTACATATTATTGGGATATATAAGATAGATAACGGCTGACGCTAGACATGAAAAGGTTAAGATTGTCGCGATCGGGGAAGTATCCTGTTGGGAGCCTGTTTCAAAATGCAATAGTTCTGATGGGGAAACTATATGAGTGGAACTTATTGTTTACTACTGGAATACGAAGGGAATGAGGAGGTGTCGAATCAGTGTATATAGTATGGCGGATCTTAGCTGGGAAGGTCTGAACTTGTTGATAACAAGGAACGTAGCTCGTCCAAACATTTGCCATTAAAATAGCGATAGAGTAGTGAAAGATTGGCAACGTTTCGTCTTTGAGAAAGGAGTTGCAGACTAGAAAATAATTGATTATACACAGGGCCAATTTGAATGCTGTAATGCGAGTTTGCTTTTAATATTTGGTTGAAACAGCTTTGCGATCTTCACGATGGCCGAAAAACAAACAGAAAACCCTAAGAAACAGACGCTTTGTATTTTAAGAAATTTGGTAAAAACTGTTATAATTAGTATAGTCTCGTGTGGATGCTTCCCCGAATACTACAATCAGACAGTCAGTTATGTGCCATGTGATACACGCTTATGCGATCATGCATCTTTCGATACTGACGAGGCAGATTTTTTTCCCGCAGTAGGTAGCCATTTTTTTCTGAGGTAGACCAGTTGCCATCAAAAATGCTATAGAACCTGGTCTGTCCTGCTATTTACCCATAGCTGACGGGAGAAGAAGAGGATTCATACCTATCCCAAGGGTATTAGCACGTAAGTGAATGTAATGAATTCGACTGGAATTCGAACTCGGGTCTCAGATTCCTCAATCCGAGCCGCTATCTGAACGTCGGAAAAGTGAATAGTCAATCATTATCTCTCCTCATACCCTCAAAATATTCAGCTCTAGAATCTCTTTTATATTCATTTCACACATCTTATTTAGAAGCCCTTTAAATTAAGTGGCTCTTGAACCTTGTAATAGGTGAATTTTAGTTTGTATTTGAAACAGTTCCAATTTGATACTTACCTGAATACTAGAATCTTAAAGGATAATCAGAGAAAAATCCATTGTTACATTTACAGGAATTGTATGACTTATTGTGTTCCTACTGCGGGAAGTTTCCGAAAGCATCTGACATTAAACTTTCAGTTACCTAAAACATTATTTTTCGTGATTTTAGGTTAATAACTATTTTTGATAGAAGCTTTTTGACAGCCTCAATCTTTTGCAAAAAGAAGTCGGAAATTATTAATGCTTTTGGCTGAATAGCAATTTCAATTCCTTCTTAAAGGTAATCTTAAAGAAAACAAACCATTTGTACTGTTGTCTTATATTTCTTCGCAATTTTCATTCACGAGAAGCCATTCAGAATGCATTATTGAGCGCGGCTCGCAGTGACATCTTGGCTAAATATCTATTTCTGAAAACATCCGTTTTGAAATAAGTGTCTATGATTGATCGGGAAATATTACGAATGTCGTTTTGTTTCTAGGCTATATGTCAATAAGTAAAAATTGTATTTCTCTGTTTTCAGGAATGCTTTATTCATCATGTCCGGTAGCTATTCGCCAAGTGTCAGCCTCTGGTCCAGTTTTTGACTAGTTCTTTTCTACTCGAGACAATCAGAGATAATTTCCAACGGATTTGTTCATCCCTTCCTCGCCAAAACCCTGCTTATATTCCATTTCTTTTATTCAGATTAGAAATATTTTCTTAAACTCCTATTTCTCCACACCAACAAAGACATTTGTCCTCGTGCTGTGAGCGACGTTGGAAATTCTATCCAGAAAAGTTATCGGCTTCCGTCGTTCAGTTTTTATTTCGGCATCTTTGTTCAATTCCATTCGGTCTCCTGGGACTTGTTCTTGCCATCAGCACAGGTGAGCGGCTGATTGTCTGGCGTTTACAAACCTCCGCAAGAAAAACTTAATTTCTTTTACCTGAACTGCCGGTCAACGAAGAATAGAGGACAGATGCAGTACTACAAGTGCTACTAGGCCGGACACAGCGAAGAATCCAGCAGGACATCAGATTTCCGGTCCAGTGGATGCTGCTGAAGGCTGACCGGACGTTAAACGCTAAAGAGAAGAGGTGTACGCCATTGTTGAACGTGGCGGGAGAGAAACCAAATAAGGAAAATGATTGCTCGGCTGACAAGTTCGAATTGTGCGATACAAGTGATGAGTCAATGGCGGGAATAATAAAGAGAACGAATAACAGGAATGAATAAATCTGCGAATATTTCCTCTTATGTACTGCGGATGAATACAGAGAATGTTTGGAGGAAAAAGTGAAGCGTCAAGGTGGTCGTGTTAGACGGCCGGTGTTTCAGATCGAGTTAAAGTCAACTTGGGAGAAAGAAATGGATAGTTTGATAAAGACCTAAATACGTTAGTCTGTAAGACAAAATTCTTAAAAAGAAGTCCCTGCTGTTTCCTTAAAGAGATTATATATATATATTATATCTTACTGTTCTTTCTTTCTTTATATATTTATATATATATATATATATATATATATATATATATATATATATATATATATATATATATATAAATTAATTGATTTAAAATATTTTTTTTCGCTACACAGTTCTAACCATGTTTAAAAATGGAAGCTAAAATCCCCGAATTTAATTTTGTAATTAAATTAAAGTCATTAGTTCCATTTCATCCTCAAGCGAATTTTGGAGTAACTTTTAAAATTACTGGGTTTTAAAGACACAGCTAAAATCATAATTCATGTTTCCAAGGATACAGATGAATCCACTTCCACCAGACAAGGGGTGTCTGCGTGTTCATTATGTCTGTATTTTGATGTATCAGTTATTAGTTACGTTTTGGGAGGGGGTAGGGATGTATTTTTCAATGAAATTTAACATCCGTTAAATGCATGTCGTCTGGATTTTTTAAAAAATTTATTGTTAACGGCAAAAATTCTTACGGCATTTTTTTCTATTTGCATATTTAAAGATTTGGGCGGGGTGTTTAAGTTAGAATACTTTTTATTTAACTACGATTTGAAATATTTTCACTTTTAATTTTCAATATACTATATTTCTTTTAAGAACAATTAAATGTAATTAGAATCCCTTACAATATGTAGAATTATTTTCACATCAAGTATAAGTATGTAAATTATTAGGTTACAATTTTTTTTTTATTATTTAAATATTATTTAACTAAAATTTATGACAATGACGGCAAAAATAGCTACTTAATTTCACTGATTTAGTAAACTTTTATTTTTTATATAAACCAAGTAATATATTGTTTCTCTTGTAAGTACAAAGGACATGGGTCATTCAAAAGCTTACATCTTCTAGCATTAATACATATTAATTTCCTTTTACTGTAGGTGTTTTATTGGATTCTTTTAATTGTGTGTAGTAGTAAGAGGGAGGTCTTTAGGTTAGAAAACGTTTTATTTAATTACAATTTAAAAGAATTTTAGGTTATAATTCATTTTATTTAACTACAATTTTAATTACAACTTTAAAATATTTTCATTGTTAGTTTTAATAGACTATATTTCTTTTAATAGAAGTAAATGTATTAGAATTACTTACAGTAAGTAAAATTATTTTTTTCCATATCAGTATATATATATATATGTATATATATATATATATATATATATATATATATATATATATATATATATATGTAAAGAAAGAACAGTAAGATATATAAACCGGTGTTCTTATAGATATTTTTTATTTTTACAAAATAGTGCTCAATGTAAATTTACAAAGCATTAATATTATAAATTAATTGATTTAAAATATGTTTTTTCCGCTACACAGTTCTAACCATGTTTCAAAAATGGAATATAAAAGCTTCGAATATAATTTTGTAATTAAATTAAAGAATTTTAGACTCCAAAATTCGCTTGAGGATGAAATGGAACTAATGCCTTTAATTCAATTACCAAATTAAAATCGGATCTTTTAGTTTCCATTTTTGAAACATGGTTAGAACTGTGTAGCGGAAAACCATATTTTAAATCAATTAATTTATACACACACACACACACACACACACACACATATATATATATATATATATATATATAATCTCTTTAAGGAAACAACAGGGATATAACATACACACACACACACACACACATATATATATATATATATATATATATATGCGTGTGTCTGTGTGCATGTGTGTGTGTGTAGGAGAGGTGAAAAAATCCGTGGGTAAGTAATCTAAGTAAATCCTATTAATATGAAATGTTAAATCTGTTCCTCAAAAGCGAGCTCAATATAATTTTTATTATACAGCATGTAAGTAAATTACAATTAATGAGATCCAAACAATTTACCTTATAGAGATGACCATTTCGTCCATGAGAAAGAAGTGTGTGTGTGTGTGTGTGTGTGGTGTGCGTGTGTGTGTTTAATAATTTTTTCCCGATGACGCCATGAAGACGCAGGATCTACTGGGAGTGAAAGAGAACGAGAAGAATTTAGGAGAAGGAGTAGAAAACCCAATCCTAGACAGAAAACAAGGGATAAACCTCTACTCATGTTCAAAAGATGGGGAAGTGTTTTAGATTGCATACCGGAAAAACCTATCTTCTACTATTAAAATGTTTAAGTTCGTTTGGACAAAGGTTTAATGAATCCCTCCTGTTATATATATATATATATATATATGAGATGAGGTAATATGATTACTTGTATTAATTACATTATTCGGACTGTTATCCTCAACTTCATACCATTTCGGCCGTTGTACGCTCCAGACGTCTTCAATTCAAATTTCGAACCGTACTCATTATTTCGCCCACTGGGGTAGATTGTTCTAGTTCAATGTGCCATGCCTCTTCCGGATGTTTCAATTATTTCCCTTTAAATCAACTCTCCAAATTTTGGTTCAACATTGATGCGTCCTTCGTATTACTGACGTTGGTTAGATTCAGTGACTAGACCCAAAGAGCTTCCGTCAGCCTAAACATTACTTCTACGTTATCTGAATTTGCAGTCGTGTGATCATGAAAAAAAATATTGACCATTTTGGCGTATTGGAAGCCCTAAATTTTAACCCAGCCACAATCTCGCCCAGAACAACGAGGAGGTGCTGTCTAGGAGACGGAAATTGGGTCGCAAAAATATTTTTCTTGGTCATGAATAAACAATAATCAATAAAGAAATTTAAATGATCGTAGACTCGAACGAATCATATATAAAAATGACTTCATTTTAAATGAAACCATTCAATTAAAACGATGACTTGCACTTTGCCTACATTATACCGGTAAACAATATAAATATATACATGTTGCGATGAGTAAATTGTTGCCAGTTTATATTTTAATTTCACGCATGCGCGTTGTTTGCTTTTGACTTTGTCGAATACACAGTGTAATAGTACGGACAGTTAGGAACCGTCTGTGAGAAAAAGAGCACCATGACGCAATTCATTCCACCAGAAATATGGAAATGCCATGCTGTAATGCTTGGCATTCGTGCCGGAAGCTCCATTACAAACATTTAAGTGTGTTTGGGTGTCAATCTGAGGACAGTGTAGACGATTCGAAAAAAGTGAATGCTATATCCTGTCAACTTCATGGTTTTTAGAATGATCATTAGTGATGGTGAAGTTATGCCCCTATTCCACATCCCACAGGGCCTCAGACTCAATATTGGAGGCCTACATCAAGTGCCTTGAGGAGGTAGTAATGCAGAGGATCATGCGTGGTGCTACTGGAAGACCGTATGTTTAGTAACAGGACTCTGCACCATGCCACACAAGTAGGTGAACACAAGTCATGGCTGTCAGACAATTTCTGCGACTACATCACCCCTTATATTTGGACAACTAACTTCCCAAAGTGAAACCCCCTTCATTATTATGTGTGGGGCGCAGCTGAGTGGGGAGACCAACAAAATTCCTTATAAACCCAAAGATGAACCTATGGAGAGGATTATTGATCAACTTGAACAAGTTTCCCAACTAGAAAAGATCCAGGAGTTTCCGAAGTTGTCTGGAGGCCGTGGTTGAAGCCAATAGCGATTTCAATGAATAAATTTACTCTTTCGTATTTTAAGATATTTTTGTCTAATTTTGGTAAATATCTCTATCTATAAAAGGCAGGTGTGTGTTTGTGTGTGTGTGTGTGTGTGTGTGTGTGTGTGTAACGAATGCACGGCCGCAATTTTCGACGGATTTGCACCAAAATTTACATGCACATGCTCCAAGTTAGCGGGAAGGCCAAGACCTACTTTGCATTTCCCAACTCCCATCGATAGTGGAAATAATCGATTTTTCATGCTTCTACGGCAGTTTTCATGTAGTTTGTGGCCATTTTGTACTGGTCAGAGTGAGAGACTAGAGCTGGCTGTCACGAATAGGCAGGAAGATTCTATTGGCCATCGTGAGAGCCAACAGCTGACTGACACGAATGTTAACTAGCATGCTAGTATGCAAAAAATAAATCGATAGCTGCATTCGTCACAAGTGGGAAAAATTTAAATCTGCATGGCACTTTACTCCAATTGGCTCATTCGCTTGCTTAAACTCAACGTTGATTCTGATTCCGCAGAAGTGGGTTGGGTGTGAAAATGTATTTGTTGTTAACATTCTTTTTTCTTTCGGTTTTTCCAGTTACGAGTCTTTTTTTAAAGCTGATCGTTTTGTTTCATTTTGTTTAATTCTTTTTTCGTAACAGATTTAATGTTTAGTATAGAGCTTAGAAAAATTCGCAGTGTGAGATAGGCAAGAAGTAAAGCATGTAGCAACATCAGCACGGCAAAGCAAGGAAGGGTAAAAATATTTTAAGTCAAGTGATAGCGATTGCCGTATGAATCCTATGTTTTTTGAATCAAGCACGCACAAAGAACATCATTAATAGAGATGAGGATAAAAACGTGGAGAGTTGAGTTATTAAATGGAATTAACGCATATGTAGTAAACAAACGTATTCAGTTGGAGATTTCAACGCATATTACTTAAAGAAGGCCGGAACGTACAAAGGACAAAAATAAAGGAGTTGATTTACTAAAATGAATTATTGCAGGTTGAGTAAATAAAGGGATTCGGTTCGAAATTCAAGCGTATATTACCTGGTGAAGGCCGGAGCGTACAAAGGCCGAAAAATGACTTGTAAATTTTATAGACTCCAAAACAAAACTGCTATTTTTTAGTCAACATAGAGAACCAATTTTGCCTTCTATCAGCATCGTTTATGTGAACTTCCAGGAAAGAAACTCATTACGCCTTCTTTGGCTCACTATTTTTACTGACACAAAGTCGAGTGATTATATTGTATAAATTCTTCAGTCTTCTGCTAGAAAGGTATCATACTAGATGCTTTCTCTCGTCAGAATCCATCTTGAATTGAATATTTATAAATCAACCATTCGTCCGAGCATTGAATATTATTGTCATATTTGATTTGGTGCTTCTGCTATCTATCTCGATATTGGCAAAATTCAAAGAAGGGTCTGTAATGTTATCGATCCTGACTACAGTTAGTATCCCATCGCCGCGACGTGGCTTTCCTCTGTCTTTTCTATAAATACTTTCATGGCAGTTTTTCTAATGAGCGCTACTTTTTAGGACTACGACTTCAGGAATTGGTAACTAGGTCTCATTCTTTAACTGCTGAAATAGCCAAATGTACATCCTTAAGTTCTAATAGTTTCTTTTCTTGCATTCAAATGTGGAACTCTCTACCGATTCCTTGCTTCCCTTACACCGACAAGCATCAAATAATTAAAATGCAATGTCAATCATCTGCCTTCTCCTGCCTTCTTGAATCCTGTTCTTTTATTGCCGTTTCTTCACTAAATTTTTCTCATCCTCTTTCACTCCCAGTAACATCTAGCGTCTTAGTGGTGCAATGATTATATAAAACTACAGTAGCTGTTAATTTTCATGCTTAGTTCATGGATTAAATATAGCAACTAGTATTAGACAGAAGTCATAATCTGTAGCATTTAAGAAATTGAATATACTTTCTGCATGTGATAAATATGACTATAAGATGCAATATTATTTGCTGGTGTAGTGTTTTTACATCGATTTTACATCGGGAACATTTCAACTCGTATTTACACGTACGTTGCATGCATTAAGCAATTTATACAAAAGGTAGTCAAGGAAGTGATATGAAAGGAAAGAACACGTATTTTAAGAAAGGAAAATGTATCTTTGTCAGCAAAAGAAACAGCCCAACATGCGAATTACAAATTAGAGACACCAAAATCAATCGACTACAAAAATTTAAATATCTAGGAAGTGTTTTAACAGAGGACGAAAAAGTGAAAACTATACCCAAAGGTTCATTGGAATAGTAAAATTTACCTTCCAAAAGCTAAGCACAGTATTAGGAAACAGAAAAATTTGTTTAGAAACAGAAAAAAAAGAGTACTAGGCTCTTAGTATAATATCAGTCCACCTAAATGGCAATGATTGCTGGACAACCTCATCACTGATGAATAGAGGAGGCAACAGAAATCTGGTTCTACTGAAGGAAGCTGAGAATGCTGTGGATTAAACATGTGAGCAACGACGAAGTTTTAAAGAAAATGGAAACAAAAACGACACTTCTATTTTGCATTAGAAAGGGACAATTGGAATTTCTAGGCTATATAATGAGGAAAGAGAGCTGGGAAAATTAGATACTCATAGAACATATTTAAGGCAAGAGGAACAGAAGAAAACAGCGTTCAACTTACGTAACAAGCATGAGCATATAGCTAGCAGGACAGAGATTAGGGGAGATAGCAAAAAGACAAAATTTACAAACAGATACAACAGACAGGAAATTGTGGGGAGCCATGATCGTCCACGTCCTGAAGGGACAAGGCACGTAGAAGAAGAAGTTAAATTACACTCATTTTAAATGATCACAGTAGTAATAAATAAAATACAAGCATGGAAAAGAGAATTTTCAGTTTAAAAAATATATTCAAAATCGTTTCTTACTGTAGTAAAAGCGTACACGTTTTCTACTAAAACTTATATTAATTCAGAGGAGAAAATTAAGAAATATTTGGCTAAACATATCTTGCTGTGTTAATTAAACCAGATTCGTGACGTATTAATTTTGTCGTAATGCCAATTTGTATGACGTCATCATAACTTTTTTTTCTTTTTAACATAATCTTTATGTTAAAAGTTAAAAACCTGTTCAAGTTTAATGATTATTTTTTGTAAATCCTCCTAAATCGTGTTTTTTTTTAATGAAGAATCAATTAGGTTCTATTTTGGACATTCATATTTGAGAAAATAAGTAACATTTTGCCATACTTAAAATTCATAAAATCTACCATGTCTGGAGGCAGTTTTTTGGCAAATTTTAACTTGGGACCAGGCAAAAAATTAAAAACAAAACTGTTTCAAAAGGAGGTTTATCTCTTGACACCGCTATTACAGCATTATCCCAAATCTTGAAAAGCCCGCGGAAAAATATCAAAAAATTAAAGAAACACGCAACTCCAGCAGTGAATCAAGAAACTGGTGTTTAGGTTTAAAAAGAATTTTTCTTTAACGGTTAAATAATAGTAGCAGACTATTATCTTTTAGTGAATTGTATTTCTGCTCTGACTTACTTATTTTGACCTTTGAGGTCAGATACAGGAAAACACAGAAAGTCAATTGTGATTGGCTAAAGCTAGTGTGGGAATGATAGATATAGAAAGGGATTTCAGGGAGTTGGTTCTTATACGTCTAACAATGTAGACGTGTGAATTTCGTGTCTCTAGACCCGAAAAATATTTCGACACCCGGCCGAGAGAGAAGACATATAATAATGTCGAGTCAACCTCGTCGCCTCAAGACCCCACTACCAAAGGGCTACAGAATATAACCAGTGGTAATGGTTATATTAACCGTGTCCCAACAAGGAAAATTCTGGCATTCATTGACCGAGTAGCCAGTACTTCATTCCTTTGAAATTTATGGAAACTTTCTTATAAACATTTTTTTTTAGGAAAACAGATTTCTCAAATCCAGTAGCTTTTATAGCTCTTTCCAGTATTGGAAAGGCCGTTTCCTTCTTAACCTTCTATTCGAAGTGATGTTGAATATGAAAATAGTTTAATATAATAGATATAATAGAGGGAACCCATATGAGAAACGACAAAGATTTAGAGAATATGGAAGCAAAAAGGAACCTTATAATTAATGTCAGAAAGAGACAGTTGAAATGCCTGGGTGCATAATGAAGAAAGGGGGTTTGGTAGGTGATACTCACAGATCGAAGGCAAGAAGGACAGAGAAAAACAACGTATACTTAGTGGGCTTGAGTAAATGGATGGCGGAACAGGGTTATAAGAGAAATAACAAAAAGAAAAAAGACTTAATTTTGAAGCTAATTTGACTACAGTAAATGGATACATAGTTTAGTCAACGGCGTAGCTAGGACCACCACTACATACGCTAATTGTATATTTCATGTATGATGCGACCCTCTTAAAATTAGCTTCAAAATTAGGCCTTCAAAACTCGAATGATACGCGAGTATATACTGCATATTTTTAATTGTTTATTTAGAAGATTATTCATTTATAATCTGTAAGTAACTATAACTATATGAGAATAACATTTTGTATTGTTTTTGAATTACATTCCTAGTCATTTTTACGGTCTTATAAAGTTATTATTAGAGTTTTAATAAAACCATAACAAGTCACTTTCTCACAGACGCGCTGTGGCTTCCCTCTGTCTTTTCTACAAGTATTTTCTTAGCAACTACTCTGACGAGCTACTTTCAATGGTACCCAAACTGACTGGATTTAAGCCTGTCTACTAACTTGGCATCTCGGTCGCACTCTTTCAATGTCGAAACGCTTAAATGTAGCCGTGTCTTCTACTTCAAAAGCTTCTTATCTTGCACTTCCCGACAGTAGAACTCCCTTCCTCTTGCTTCCCCGATAGCTATAATCTTCAAATATTCAAGTGTGATGTCAATCGACATCTTCTCATGCTTTTATCTTCTTTTTATCTTTTCCCCAAACACCTCTCTTTACTTTTGCTCTCACTCTCTGTAACCCCATACGTGCTAGTGGCACTCTCGGCTTAGTTTGGTTGATATGCTTAAAAAAATATTTTTTTCTGTTATTAACTATACCTCAAATTACGTCTTATTTAAAATTTTTAAGGCGAGTTGATTTCGCATATCAGTTTCATAGATTGTAGTTTTATTAAAACTCTAAAAATAAACTTTTGAAATAATAAAAAAATTAGCCAGGGCATAAAAGAAAAACACCCTCTTGACACAGCTATTTTTTTGCCGGGTTCTAAATTATATTTTGCACGCTTATAGTTTAATATCTCTTCCTCTTTTTCTACTTTTGCACATATTGAAATGACATAAAATTTGTATATTGCATAATTTAAACTAATGTTTATAGACAGGAAACCCTCGCTTTTGTTGGAAATGTCAGTTTTATTCGATTACTTTCCAACTTCCCTGACCAGACATGGACAAATACGACATTTGTTTTCATAATTTTTACAATATAAACGGGAATTATAAAGTTATGGAATACATTTATATTATAAAATGTATGGAATACATTTGAGAGTTACTGTTTCAAAAATCGTGACTAAGTTGACACTTCAGGAACGACCTTTCACAATAAAGGTTTGGCATATATAATTTGAATGAAGAAAAAAAAACCTTTGTCTTTCGAGCAAAAGACAAAAAAAAAAGACACTATGGAATAAAACATAGGTAATTATAAAGGGTGTTCGAATAACTTGGACCGATTTTAAATGTGAATTAAGTTATAAGCGTCTAATGATTTTTTCTTTCTCTTTCAGATTTGGCGGACATTTCAGCTATATTATTTTTCTTATATAATTGACATGACTTAATTAACATGATCCAATAGAGAAATAAATACATTTATTTACTGCTGACTTTGATCCGTTTTAATGAAACATCCTATACTTTAATTTATTCTAACTATCTATCTCATCGTTTATTATTACAGATATAACATTTTGGTATTGTACCGTCTTCTTCTATGCGCAAGCCGTTGGCGATCATGACTCTCCACGATTTCTTGTCCTTTGTAGATCTTAATAAGTTTTGTCTTTTTGTTATCTCTCCTGAAGCTTATCCGTCATCCATTTATTAAAGATATGTTACCCATTGTTTTCTTGTCCCCCTTGTCTTCAATATGACCTGTGAGTATAAAATTTTTCAAGTTTTCTTTCTTCATTATGTTCACTAGAAATTTAAACTTTCACTTCCAGAAGTGTCCTTTTTGTTTCCATATTCTCCAAAACTTCGTCGATCTGTCCATGGTATTCTTGAAAAGATCCCTGAAATATTAGCTGGGAGATAAATGTAAAAATGCCGTCGGATCGTATATAAATCTTTATTCTTTTTATGTTCGTCAAGGGCTTATGGTGGCGATTATGTTGTGAATAGGTATAGCATCGTGCACAACTAGTGGAAATCTAATCAATAATAACCACATATATTTTATAGAAACGTCCGACATGTTGTTGTGGTAGAAAGAAAAATGACACGGCGTCTAGGATTTGTTAGTATGGAGAGTTATTACATCCTCTAATATTTATTTTAAAAATTACCTGGGTAATTATAGGGTTTGTCTTACCACTTGTTGCATTTTAGCATACGGGAAGTATGGTGATTAATTTCTGAGAATTCATCAGATTAAACAAGGAGACCGTCCTGAAGAATGCAAGAGATTCCGAAGACCGTGGTTGAAGCCAATGGCAATTTTATTGAATAAATTTATTCTTTAGTATTTCAAAATATTTTTGTGTATTTTTGGTAAATATATCTGTTAAAATTAGATGTCAGTGTTATTTTCATTTTTGCGTAATTTAGACGACAATTTATCCACCGCTCTCTGTATCTAGATTTGTACGAAGCTGTTCTTTTTGTATGAACTGGAATATAATGTAGCCAAAACATTGCGAAGCACAGCTATTAAGAAACGACTGATAACAAGGAAACAATAGCACAATAGTTTAAAAATGCTTCTCACGTATTGAAAATATTCGAAATGGCCCTGGAGGAAGGTCCATTAATACCATGAAACGTAATAAAAGGAGATAAATTATAGGACTTAATGTCCGAATAAAAATATGAACAGGAGAAATAATGTATAAACAGAGTACAAATAAAGTAAGAAAATTAGAAATTGCCTCGTTTTGAAGTTTACTCACTGACGCCCTCTCGAAACAATAACGATACATTACTGAAAGCGTTCATTAATTGTAAGGAAATACAAATACTTTACGAGCGTCGTAAAAATACTATTTTGTTTGAAAAAGTATTTTACGTCTATCGTAAAGGGTTATCACAATTTAGTGATTTACTTGGCGTCGTTTACATGTGGAACCAGGCCGTAAGTATCGAGCAACTAGCTAGATCGAGCTCACGATTCAGTCGAAATTCTCCGGAAGAAAGGGATAATTCCTGGGTGTACTGACCCTGCAGATCGAGCTAATAATATTTTGAAACTTATTCGGCAAAATTCAGATAAGTATTTTTGATTGAATAAGGGTAGTTTAGTTGTGGTACAAGGCCGAAAGTATGTGTTTCCCAGAGTATCGAAATTGATCGAGAGAGATACGCTTCCTTACAATAACGCCAAGTTGAAATGCACAAAAATTTATTTACTAAACGTAACTTAGATGTGGCACAAAGCACCCAACGTGGATCGAACTCATTATTCGGTCTTAATTAGGCTAGCAAGACACACTTGCTAACCACCAGGCCATCTAAGTTGAGGAGCGATTTAAGAAAGCAACTTTTCTTTTTCTGTCGGGAAAAATGTATAGAGGTTTAGCGAGCATCTAATCATAAAAGAAGAGTTAAGCATTGTAGGCGCAAGTGACTTGATCAGTAACGTTCAATGGTACGCGTAACACGGGTTAAGAATCCCTGCTGGACCTGTGCCTTCCGTATACGACAATTGTTTTATGAATGAAACTCTCTGAGGTAATTCGGATGTGAACTGAAGATAAGCACTCTCTTATACCAAGGTGATTTATTCGAGACAGATAGACACAACACACCACCTCCTAAATCAGATCACACTGAAGATAAAATGTACGACACTTCTACCTATTTACTGCATTTTCTTGTGTATTAAGCTAAAAACTGGGAATTAATAACGTTCTTGTGTATATCACGACCCAGTAATACAGCCATCTCTAGGTATTTTTTTAAAGTTCTACCATATTATTCATTAACATATCAATACAGTATATAGATTTCCCTAAAATATTTAATTTTTCACGATGTTAAAGAATAGAAATGAACCGGATGTTTATCCATTACGTTTTTCTTCTAAATTTCAAAATTTATTTTCGAGGATACGCATAATTTAGACATAGCCGGTAATCCATTTTATCACGTGTCCCGTAACACATTAGGGGCACCACATATAGTTCAGCCGTTGCAGAAGCTGTGTTCCATGGGAAAGGTATGCTGACGGCGCCTAATTCTATCCAGGCTGTTTTTGCCAGGGTTTTTTTTCTCCTAGACTGGTTACCATGCAATTCGATTGGATTCAGATTGTCATTTCCTCTTGTAAACCTTTTACACTATTAACTTTACGGGCATCCTAAATACATGAGAAGTAGCATTGTCCTGCATAGATACACACTTCACTTTAAAAACTGTGAGGCTAGGACTTGTATCATTCAAAGAAAGTCTTGTCCATGAAATCGCAATAGTCAGCAGTGTTCAGTTCTTCATCGGCTTAAAAATATCCAATAATGGTTTGGCCGAAAATTCAAGCCCATAGCATCTCACTACAACGTCGTTGCAGGCCGGCTTTTTTAATATAGGACCCAATATACGCTGCTATTTTATCCATAACTAGAGAGGTTCAGGAACAGATGGCTACATGTCTTTCCCAAGTGTATCAGCACGTAAGTGAATGTAATAAACTCGATTGGAATTCGAATTCGACTCCCGGATTCCTCAATCCAAGCCGCTCTCCCTTACACCGCCATTCTTTGAGAGGTTAATTAATCTATCATACTTTTCTGGTTGATATGGCTGTATTATATTATTTCTACATATTAATAAACAAAAAAAAAATAAATATCATTCATTAAGAATGAAGAGAAAAAATAAAAAAAAATAATAAGAAAATCAAAATAGAAACAAAATTTATCTTGTGAGTGTAAGATATATTTATTATTTTAATTAAAACAATTGTGGCACAAGGCCAAAGAAGAATTGGGGAAATACACTTTCTATCCTAGACCTAGCTAATCTGATTCACGACCATATTCATTCATTACAATTTACCCATTCACCATAAAAACTAATCCCTCACCATTCAATACTATATATACCACAATACCACAAATGCACAGGTAACCTAAAAAAACTCCATGATATAAAATTTCAATATGTACAAATATTCAAATGGTTCTTTTTTCCAGTTTTTCTTTAAATATATAAAAATATATTTTCATGAAATGAGATAGGAGAGGATGAACCCAGAAACGAAAGTAAAGTATAGCAAAACATTCAAACTAAACATAACAGATGTAAGCGGGACACAACCACCCCCACAAAATAATAACAGTGGCCGTTGTCTTCTGCCTTTAGTCAGAATCAAGAAACAGACTCACTAACGGAGAGAGAAGTATATAAAAAGACAAACACATAAAACTGAAGGAGTGGAGGAAAAAAACAAAATGCTGACCCAGTCGCGATGAAAGAAATGTCCCCAAAAAACAAACTAGGTGTGGACTGGTAATCTCGACATGGGTCATAAGAAAAGAGAGCCCGGAACAGTCCAGTAACTACATTTACTCACATTAACTAGGTAAACAAAGAGTGACTAACTTAACCGGATTAGTGTTTCTGCTTTAGTGCTTAGAAAACGTTTATTTTATTTTTATGGATGGTTACCAATGAGAGAAGAGATGGGACGTGCTTATTTTATTTCCACAGTGAGCAAAAACGCAATCTTGCCGTTTCAAATAAGTGTTTTTTTTAGCTGAGCAGAAATTTCTGAAAACGTGTCATTGTGTACAATAGGACACCCGCCAACTTATTTGATATTATTTTTCGTTCAAAACATCTCGTATTATGCACAAGAAAGTACGGTACCTTTTTTTCTGAAACAGAGAAGACCGAAGAATTAATACGTTATTTAGAAGGAAAACAATTGTATAAAGAAGGAATATGCCTACCCCTGGAGTTCTGCGATCGAATCCTTTGCCCTCCCGGCACTTTACCCATTTTCATAGATGTTTGCTATTCTTTTGTTCATTTCACCGATGAAAAGAGATATTTTGCTTTCCGTATTCGCACTTTGATGATGAATTATTTGTTTAAAATAAAGTTTATTCTGAATTATTATAAGTCATTATTTTCCCTTGTATGGGGTCTGGAAAAGTATCGGGGTTGGTGCTATAAAAAGAAATTGCAACGCAGAACAATTCGGAATTTAATCTTCTTCGAAGTAGCCCCCTTCTGAAACTACACACTTTATCCAGCATCATTTCCATTGATAGAAGCATTCCTGGAACTACCATTTTGGGATAACGAGCAGCTGTTTTCACTACATTCTCTTGGGTTTCCTCGACGTCGTGAAATCTTGTTTCTTACAAGTAGGTTTTGGTTTTAGCAGAGGAAAAAACGCAAACGGAGAGATCTGGGGAATATGGTGATTGTCGGACCTAGGTAATGTTGTGCTTGGCCAAAAAACTACTGCACAAAAAATGGTCACTGATAAAACCACTCTGCTGATGATCACACTCTACACACTTTCATTCCAAGCGCTGCTGTAAACAATGCTGATGATCACACTCTACACACTTTCATTCCAAGCGCTGCTGTAAACAATGCTGATGATCACTCTACACACTTTCATTCCAAGCGCTGCTGTAAACAATGCTGATGATCACTCTACACACTTTCATTCCAAGCGCTGCTGTAAACAATGCTGATGATCACTCTACACACTTTCATTCCAAGCGCTGCTGTAAACAATGCTGATGATCACACTCTACACACTTTCATTCCAAGCGCTGCTGTAAACAATGCTGATGATCACACTCTACACACTTTCATTCCAAGCGTTGCTGTAAACAATGCTGATGATCACACTCTACACACTTTCATTCCAAGCGCTGCTGTAAACAATGAAAGTGAGCGAGAATGTTATAACTTTGTATGCGTAAGTATGAGTCCAAGCTCAACCGGAACCAAGATTTCAGATATTTTATGGTCAGGAATTGTATAATCCAATATTTATCTTTTTACTACGCTGTTTAATGTTTGTACTTGAGGTCAATTTAATTTAACGCGATAACTTTAAGCTATTTGATGTAACGCGATAATTTGTGGCTATTTGATTTTGACTCGATTACATTCAGTGAATTCATGTTAGTGCGATTACTCGTGGCCAATTGATTTTAACGCAATTACTTATGGGAAATTTATTTTAAATCAATTACTTGTGGTTCATTTTAACGCGGTCACTTTTGACCAAGTTAATTTAACTCGATTACTCGTGTGATTTATTTATCGCAATTATTTGTCGCCATTTTGATGTCTCTCTATATTAATCTATTTGACCCTAGCTGCCTGCGGCGTGCAAATTAGTGAGAAAAAAAACATATATACTCCATTGCAACAAAGGCTTACGGTTATATCACGTTGAAAAACTAGTTCTTGTACGATTACAGAAGTTAAGTAACATCGATCCTGGTTAGTACCTAGGTGGGTGACCGCTTGGGGATACCAGGTGCCGTAAGCTTGCATATGCAGTTGGTCTAATGGATAACAGCATGGAATTGGAAATCAGAGACAATAAAGATGAGGACAACAGTCAGAACAATGTAAATAGTATATATACTTACAATAGCTCATTTCAGAAATATAGACAGATACAGGGTGTATTAGAAATACTTTCAAAAACATGGGGGTGCAGCTTTCTCACAACAAAACAAGGACAAAAGTCCATATAAATATATACCCGCAAATCCTTCCTTTTAGAGTTATTAAGTTTAATTTTACGATCCATTGTTATGTAGAGTTGGTTACATTTGTCATTCGTGTACATTTGTGGTTAGTAACATTTAAGTGTGTAGTAGTGAGTTAACTGAGAAGTGTTCAGTTTAACAATGGCAGGATATTCATATCGTGAGAAGTCAGATATGATTTTTACATACGGCCGCGCGAATGCTAATGGACGCGAGGCTGCACGGCTGTATCAGATTGCGTTTCAAGGCCGAAGGCAGCCGAGTCATACAACTTTTGCTGCTGTTTATCGTCACGTTTCCGAGAGAGGATCCGTGGTACCACAAACTATGGACCGAGGAAACTTTCGTTCTTGTTTTGATGTGAGGAACCCTCTACCAAAGTTTGTGAAAGTATTTTTGATAAAAACATTATATATATATTCGGAACTTGAATGAAAAGTAATGTTTTATTTACAAAAATTAATAAGAAACATATCGCTGAAAATATTGTTCTTCTCTTGTTCTTGTAGCGACATTCACCCGAAGTGGGTTTAGCCGGCTCCAATATTGGAGTTCCATGGGGATTTGGAATTCACAAGCGGTCCCCAACACGCATGTATAGTACATGAGATTTGATTATAGTGGTGAAGGTTTCGTGCCGGACCAGCCACATTTTTTGAAGGGCCGATTACAGAGACCTGGTGCACTACGTGCCACACGGTCTCCAAACGACCCTCCGCAGGTTTTGAATTCAGAGTTTTCCTTCTTCTAGACCAGTTGCCATCCAAGGCTATAGAACCCAGTCTGTCCTGCTATTTACCCATAGCTGGAGAGAGAAGAAGAGGATTCACATGTTTCCCAATGTAATGGATTCGACTGGAATTCGATCTCGGCTCTCCGATTCCTCAATCCAAGCCGCTATCCATTACTCCACCGTGCCTCCATCGCTAGCCACTACTTTTTCCCATCTTTCCGGCAGCATTTGAATTCCACGTCAAAATCGACACGTCTTGTGAGGTTAACTATGAGTCGCCCCAATTTTTTAGCATCTTCATGAGAATGTAAGTGTTGCTCAGCCAGGCCACGTGCCATAGACCGGAACAAGTGATAATCGGGCGGGACAATGTGTGGTGAATACGGCGGGTGGGGTAAGACTTCCCATTTAACCGTTTCCAAGTAGGTTTTCACCCATTGTGCAACATGTGGCCTAGCGTTGTCATGTTCCAAAATCACTTTGTCGTGTCTCTGCTCGTATAGCGACCGTTTTTCTTCAATGCACAGCTCAATCACATCAGTTGTCGTCGATATCGATCACTAGTTATTTTCGGTCGGTCTGAGCGGCTCATAATAAACAACACCCAGCTGATCCCACCAAATGCAGAGCAAAAGCTTCGAACCATGGATATTCGGTTTTCCCGCCGATGTTCATCCGTGGCTGGGCTTACCTCATGATCTTCTACGCTTAGGGTTATCGTAGTGTATCCACTTTTCATCGTCGGTCAGGATACGATGCAAAAAACCTTTTCTTTTCTACCGTTGAAGCAGCTGTTCACACGTGACAAGACGCCGTTCGAGGTCTCTCAGCTTCAACTCGTACGGCAGCCAATCTCCTTGCATATGAATCATTCCTAATGTTTTCAAACGTTTCAAAACTGTTCTGTTCCTAATGATTCTGCAAGTTCAGCTTGCGCTTGACATTAGTCTTCATGAAGTAATGCCTCCAATTCTTCGTCTTCAAACTTTTTCGGTGCGCCAGAGCATTTTTTTTATCTTCAACATCAAAATCATTATTTTTGAAGCGTCTAAACCAATCTCTGCATGTTATTTCCGACAGAGCATGGTCGCCGTAAGTCTCAACAAGAATTCTGTGTGCTTCAGCTGCAGATTTCTTTTGAATAAAGTAGTGCAGTAAAATTCCTCGCAAATACACTTTCTTTGGCACGAAATCCGACATGTTTAACGTCATGAAAAACAAAGTTGTTTTAATGACATAAACTGAATTACAATCTTGCTTATAGTATTTCCTTATAGATGCATTACCATCCAAAACGACACACACGCGGTCATGGGAACGCCATCTGTTGGAAAACAGCAAGAACTTAGTTAAGATCCTAATATATATAAATACAAAGACAAGCTGATAGGCAAATTGTCAGCTGTCAATATACCACATAACGCCCTTGAGAGCTTAGCCTTGGAGCGTGTAGAATGGAGAGCAACGTGTTTTAGTGGACTCAGCAGTTTTCAGTCTGCTTGTATGAATCATCTTCAAGAATCGAGAGCAAGATCTAAAAGGTCAGACAATCTAACAGTGACCTCATCTCACAATACTCACTCTTGCTCCATATGTGGCCTCCTTTGTAAATCACTAGCGGGTCTTAAATGCCACTTAAGATTATCGCACAAAATCTCATAACTGAATCAATTAAGCTGTCACATCCTCATACGTCGAAACCGACGGGAGAGTCCATTATTATCCATTATATATATATATATATATATATATATATATATATATATATATATATATATATATATATGTTTCTTAAATAATATAGACAAGTGTTGTCTATTTATTTTATGTAAATTCTTTTCATAACGTCTGATAAGCTTACTAACATTATCATTAAACAAAGAAAGAAAATCCCAATATTGATCCATATTTTTTAATCTAATCTAACCTTTCAGCTTACATAAGCCATTATCAAGATGTCAATTACTGTACAATATATTAAGCAATATACGGACAAGACAGTGATGATAGTCTGTTATTGTTTACATGGATGATTTCCAAGCAACGATAAACACGTGCATATAAGACGCTAGAAGCGAAAATCGCACCGCAGTTCATGACGTCACACATGACAACGCGAGAGTGAATTCGAGAAGTATTAAGTATGGGAATCCGTTGGTATAAACCAATGGCTTATGTAAGCCGAAAGCTTATCAGACGTTATGAAAAGAATTTACATAAATAGACAACACTTGTCTATATTATATTGCGGCAACAAATTAAAGAAGTTATGTTTTCCTTTTGGTGGCGAACAGCGAAATTATTATTTACACAAAGTGTCAATAAAAAATTTAGCCCCCATTATCTTGCACTAACTTATAGATATCAGCATCGGGGTTCTGAGACAAAGACGAGATGAAACCATATAAACAAGACGTACATAAGCATATAAGGAAACAAACAGATATTCAAACAAAATATCCCTTTACACTGTTAACAACTGCATTAATCCACGAACTTATTAACCTATCCTAATAATTCTCACACGTTGTTTGAAAGCGTTCTCTTATAGAAATGAATTTTCTATATAAGTTTGCCTTACTAAAGTGATTGTCGTTTTTCAATTTTCACTAATATGGAGAGGTATTGCACAATTTATTTATATTGTTACTTTAATGGCAATGGGTTTTAATTATGTTTGTTTTTTGTCCCTTTTATGCAAACTGCATTTTCCTGGGGCGAAGACATTTATAAATCGGTACATTTCACATCTACTTATTTCCGTAAAACGTCAAGCAATTTTCGTAAAATGGACATTTTTATTTAAAATAAAATTCAGCGTGTTATTTATAACATGCCCAGTGATGCTATGCTGAATTCAGTTTTAAATACCCATTGTTATATATTTTCGGTAACTAAATCAATAAAAATTATATTGACTACAATATATATATATATATATATATATATATATATATATATATATATAAATATATATATATAAACTTTATAACTTTATAATTTGGCAAAAGAGTGGAAAAAAATCTATATTTGAAATTCTAATCATCATGTTAAAAAAAAAAGACGCCATATTTGTTTTGGCCCGCGAAACGCAATTACTATAAATATCTACTTTCCATTTTCGCAAAATCGTCCTGAATATAATCTTTTAAAAACATTGGATGGAAGGACGATATTTTAAGTGTAGAAAATAAGGAGATTATGTTTTTACAGCGATTTTAGGTTGAGATAATTAGTCCGATGTTTCGCTTATCCGAAAATAAGTTTACATCTTCCGTAATTGGTAGTACATTAATAATTGAAATTTACATCTAGGACAAAAGCTGGAATCATAAATAATTTCCGTTTGTGTTCGTTAACTTTATTCTTCAAATAACCACCTACAATCATATTTTATGCCATTATATATTCATTATTAATTGTAATAACATGTTTTCACCGACCTTCGATACATTTTGCGTAAAATCATAGATATTATAATGTAGAAAAAATTTGTTTATATTTCTGAGATGAGGTATTATGTACAGTATTTACATCTTTGTCGCCATATTTGTCACAACGTTTCGGCCGTTGTACGCTCCGGCCTTCTTCAGGTGGTTGGAATTTCGAACTGAAACCTTTATTTCGATCACTGGGGTAGACTGTTCTAGTTCCACGTGCCATGTTTTGATGGATGTCAGTTATCAGTTATCTCCTGCTAATTTTCCCTCTAGAAAGTCCTCCACTGCCTTAACCAGGTATTGAACTCGCCTTCTTTGGGTCTGTCACTGGATCTAACCAACGCCTTTATCCACTGTGCTATGTGTCCTTAAGGACATCTGGGTATGAACTTCTGAGTATTATAAACCTAATGTTTTCAGCATCATTTTTCCCAGTGCTCATATTGCAATTTTGCTGTTATCATTGCATGTCTTTACCAGAGTTCATATCGCAACTTTGTTATCATTTCTTTTCTCTGGCACTCCTTATTACTGGTTCCCATATTGTATTTATTTCTATGCTTGGTCGACTAATGTAAATACTGTAGAAAAAATTTGTTTTCATTAGAGAACGTTTTCCACAGCATATCATTTTGCACTGGTCAAAAAGCTAATAATGGGTTGGTACATGTTCGGGTGTATATAGCGGTTTGTGTAGACCAAACAAATTCTAAAATAATTCCCTATGTTATTACTGATGTATTCGGCCTTACGTTGCTATAGTGGAGAAAAATATTTTTCCTATTGAAGAGTTCAGTGCGATTTTCGACTAATATGGACAAGTTGTCACTGCTGGAAGTATAAAGGTGCATTTAGTGTTTCATGATAGTTTAAGGGCTCTAAATGAATAATACCTCGACGACTAACACGCACAACATTACCTTTTGTCCATGGAACACATCATTTGGATTTGGTTGTGGAAATTTCGTCTTGTTAGTTTATTTCGTTTTGCATTAAACATTGTGGCATGTGACACAATTTCTCATGAGATATTATGACATATTTAAGGACTGGGATATTTATCTTTTGTAAAAGGAAGTTGTTTGGATGGATAAACGATCCACTTTTTTCCCCTAAAACGTCTACAAACCAAACGGACAACTTGTTACCTTTCCCTATATTTTATACATGTCGGTATATGGTCGATTTTCTTTTTCTGTTAATGTTCAACCAATACAAGGTCAAAGAGCCCTCACGGAAGAGTCTCACCGAAACATGCTATACATTTGTTAATAATTGGAGGCAATAATTACCGTTTATGTGGTTATGGAGAGAGAAGAGGTAAGTGTTAACTTTAAACTTAAATAGTTTAATATTCTAACGATCAGTAAAACATTGGGAGTCTGTTCCTCACGCTAGCTGTACTTCCGAATAAGCAATCTGAGCAGAACTTCTTCTTACTAATGGAAGACGAAGGGAATGACGATGATCCGTCCCAGTGTACGTATTATGACGGGTCATTGCTGTGAAGGTCAGAGCTGGTGAAACTAAGAAATGTGCTTAACATTTTCGCTAATTCCTCAGTAGATTGCCGTGGGTTAATTTCCGCTAATGACTTTAAGCGGCTCATCAAAATCTGGTGGCACATCCGGCTTGTGTTCATTGTGAAATTGCGGTTTTCTCGATCGAATCTTTGCAAGCGAATGTCCGTACTTAACAGTCACTAATGTCTGCTTCATATAAACCTATACATAATTTTATCGATCTTTCTCCGTAGCTTTATTTTCTTGTTCATCCTCCCATAACATTGCTGATAGAAATGGTCATCCAATGCCTCCAGTCTGTGAGAAAAACTAGGAATTTAGGAGAAAGATAACTTTGAATAAAATAATAACAGTGTAGAAGGCAATAAAAAAGATTCCACTATTTTCTCCAGTAAGTTATCGGAATTCACAGATAGGAAAGGAAAGGAAATCTTTGGAGAGTCATATTCGCTTATTTCCTGAAAAGATATAACATTAAAAAATGATTTAAAGAAATTAATTAATGAAGATGTCACAGAGTTGTAGCAAACGTGTGCTATTCAAATAGCACACATTATTGATTTTATTTTAACTGTTTGTTTAGAGGCATATCAACTACTTATGGGTCATTTAATGTTGAAGTTTTGTTGGGAGTTTTGAAGTAATCAGTATTCTGCTTTTACGATTGATTACATGGTAGATAATACTCAGCTTTTCTACATATACATGATTGTGTAGACATAATTACTAGAGGCAGTTATAGTTTTTTAAAGTTGTATTCTAGAATACAGTTTGATTTCTTGTAGGATATTATATGGACTAACGTCATGATAGAATTCATTCATGTTGGTCATTTGTTTGGCTGATATCATCCTCTATGGTTTATTTAATGCCGAAATTTAAATATTTTGTATGAAATTTTATGCTTTCAACTACAGATATTTTGTACATAATTTCTGTGAGTGTCAAAATTTCCAAGCATTTTTTCATCATTTCGTATCAAAGTAATTTCAGCTCTCATTTTCTGATTCTGAGAATAAGTGTCCTTTTTGCTTTTATTTTCAGTAAGAGTTGGCGTTGCTTACGAAGTCCGTCCATGATCTTCTCAGTATCCTTCTGTAGAACAACTTTTGCGTTGTCTCCAGTCTGTCTTCTCTTCATCTTTGAGGAAATTGTCCAGCATTCGCTGTCATGTTGGAGGACTGATCTTATATAACAGTTCAGTACTTTGTAATGGTATAAATGGCTGACTGATTGGTTTGTTTAACGGCATATCAACTCCGTTATGGGTCTTTTAATGCTGAAATTTAATTTTCTAGGAAGTTTTGGAATAATCAAAGTATGATATATGTTATTTTGCTGTCACAATTGAATACATGTTACAGGATACTCAGTTTTTGAGCATTAATGTTTTGTGGACATTACTAGAGAGATCAACATCTACAGGTTATTTAATACCGAAATCTAAATATTTTGAGCAATTTTATCGTTTCAACTAATATTTAAACGCATTGTATGTCTTCAACTACAGGTCATATGTATTGTTGGACCTTTTTTTAAATAAAAATGTGTTATTGTTATTCGTACTATAAAACATGTTTAGGGGTTCATTATTTGCCCATAGCTGCGACACTCCGGGGCAGCGTGAACCTTGGAACAACAGCAAATAAGAGGTGGTTCCACGCTCATCCAAACCTCTGATCTCCAGATTAGGGTCCTTTCTGACCGATGTAATTTATCGTTATACACAGGACCAACCACAAATTATTAATTTAGAGGATTGAATACTTACTGTTTACAATTTTGAGACAAGGATGCACTAATCTGGAACTAATACACTACTTCTATGTGACGCGTCACTTCAATACATCGGCCATCATGGCCTTCCAAATCTTTTTATTGCTTATGGCCCTGAGCAGTTTTTCCCCCTTTGTTAAGGTTTCCGCCCTCGTACACAAGCTCGTCAGGTAATTGGTTTTACTGCCTTCCCCTATCTCGTTGGCTCTCAATATAGCCTGCGAGAGTTAGGTTTTCCAAGTCCCCCGTTTTTAATATTTTTTTTTCTGATTCTAAGGATAAGGGTTCTTTCCGTTGCTATTTTATTTAAGACTTCCTCATTACATACTCGCTAAGTCTATGGCATTCTCAGCATCCTTCCGTCTCTGTTACCTGCAGCTTTCTTCTTATCTGTGTGGAGATTGTCCAGATTTCACTGTCATATAAGACGATGGATGTAGGCGATCATGGCTTTCCACCTCCCTCTATCACTTGCAATTCTCAACAAGTTCCTTCCCTCTGCTTCCTCCCCCACACCACATTCTGTCATTCACATGCTTAGATACGCCAGATAAGTCACGCGTTGTTTTCACTTGTTTCTCTTTCCCTCTATTCGACCCGTGAGTATCAAATTCTATTCTTACATAGCAATCCAGAAATCTTTTCTTTGCTTTAAAACGATTTTTTTGTTTTTAAACACTTTGCTTAGATTTTAGAATGCCACTTTCGCCTGTCCGATGCAACTTCGGATGTCGGTGTCATTTTCGCACTCCTCAGTTAAAACAATTCCCAGATATTTAAAATATTTCTAAGCTGTCGAAATTGTCTACAGGATGTCAGTAGCTGAGTTTGTCTTTACAAAATGACGTTGCATGATCGTCATTAAAAAGCAATCTGTAAATATGTCGATAAGGACAGTGATGTACGAGGGTCATCTGAAAGTTTCATATGCTGACTAAGTTACTTTCATTGAATGTGACAAAATGAGATTTATTTTTCAACATAATCTCTCTTGCGTTTCACACACTTCTTCCATCGAAGTTGCAGGGCTTGGATCTCATTGTTTTCATCCTGTTGCTCACAAAAGTCATAAATATATGATATAACGTCACTAGCATTACGATACTGATTCATAGCCAAGTATATTTTCATGTTGGGGAACAGGTGATAATCAAATGGGACATAAACAGGAGAGCAGAGATGACGAAGATAATCAGATGGGACCAAATCAGGAAAGCAACAATGGTGATGATAATCAGATGGGATCAAATCAGAAGAGCAAAAATGGAGATGATAGTCAGATGTGACCAAATCAGGAGAGCAGGGATGGTGATGATAATCAGATGGGACCAAATCAGGAGAGCAGGGATGGTGATGATAATCAGATGGGACCAAATCAGATGGGACCAAATCAGGAGAGCAGGGATGGTGATGATAATCAGATGGGACCAAATCAGGAGAGCAGGGATGGTGATGATAATCAGATGGGACCAAATCAGGAGAGAGGGGTTGGAGATGATAATCAGATGTGACCAAATCAGGATCAGGAGAGCAGGGATGGTGATGATAATCAGATGGGACCAAATCAGGAGAGCAGGGATGGTGATGATAATCAGATGGGGCCAAATCAGGAGAGCAGGGATGGAGATGATAATCAGGATGGGACCAAATCAGGAGAGCAGGGATGGTGATGATAATCAGATGGGGCCAAATCAGGAGAGCAGGGATGGTGATGATAATCAGATGTGACCAAATCAGGAGAGCAAGGATGGTGATGATAATCAGATGGGGCCAAATCAGGAGAGCAGTGATGGTGATGATAATCAGATGGGATCAAATCAGGAGAGCAGGGATGGTGATGATAATCAGATGGGACTAAATCAGGAGAGCAGGGATGGTGATGATAATCAGATGGGGCCAAATAAGGAGAGCAGGGATGGTGATGATAATCAGATGGGACCAAATCAGGAGAGCAGGGATGGTGATGATAATCAGATGGGGCCAAATCAGGATAGCAGGGATGGAGATGATAATCAGGTGTGACCAAATCAAGACAGCAGGGATGGTGATGATAATCAGATGGGACCAAATCAGGAGAGCAGGGATGGTGATGATAATCAGATGGGATCAAATCAGGAGAGCAGGAATGGTGATGATAATCAGATGGGGCCAAATCAGGAGAGCAGGGATGGTGATGATAATCAGATGGGGCCAAATCAGGAGAGCAGGGATGGTGATGATAATCAGATGGGACCAAATCAGGAGAGCAGGGATGGTGATGATAAGCAGATGGGACCAAATCAGGAGAGCAGGGATGGTGATGATAATCAGATGGGACCAAATCAGGAGAGCAGGGATGGTGATGATAATCAGATGGGGCCAAATCAGGAGAGCAGGGATGGAGATGATAATCAGATGGGACCAAATCAGGAGAGCAGGGATGGTGATGATAATCAGATGGGGCCAAATCAGGAGAGCAGGGATGGTGATGATAATCAGATGTGACCAAATCAGGAGAGCAGGGATGGAGATGATAATCAGATGGGACCAAATCAGGAGAGCTGGGATGGTGATGATAATCAGATGGGACCAAATCAGGAGAGCAGGGATGGTGATGATAATCAGATGTGACGAAATCAGGAGAGCAGGGATGGAGATGATAATCAGATGGGAACAAATCAGGAGAGCTGGGATGGTGATGATAATCAGATGGGACCAAATCAGGAGAGCAGGGATGGTGATGATAATCAGATGGGACCAAATCAGGAGAGCAGGGATGGTGATGATAATCAGATGGGACCAAATCAGGAGAGCAGGGATGGTAATGATAATCAGATGGGACCAAATCAGGAGAGCAGGGATGGAGATGATAATCAGATGGGACCAAATCAGGAGAGCAGGGATGGTGATGATAATCAGATGTGACCAAATCAGGAGAGCAGGGATGGAGATGATAATCAGATGTGACCAAATCAGGAGAGCAGGGATGGTGATGATAATCAGATGTGACCAAATCAGGAGAGCAGCGATGGAGATGATAATCAGATGTGACCAAATCAGGAGAGCAGGGATGGAGATGATAATCAGATGTGACCAAATCAGGAGAGCAGGGATGGTGATGATAATCAGATGTGACCAAATCAGGAGAGCAGGGATGGAGATGATAATCAGATGTGACCAAATCAGGAGAGCAGGGATGGTGATGATAATCAGATGGGACCAAATCAGGAGAGCAGGGATGGAGATGATAATCAGATGGGACCAAATCAGGAGAGCAGGGATGGTGATGATAATCAGATGGGACCAAATCAGGAGAGCAGGGATCAGGGATGATAATCAGATGGGACCAAATCAGGAGAGCATGGAGGGATGGTGATGATAATCAGATGGGACCAAATCAGGAGAGCAGGGATGGTGATGATAATCAGATGGGACCAAATCAGGAGAGCAGGGATGGTGATGATAATCAGATGTGACCAAATCAGGAGAGCAGGGATGGTGATGATAATCAGATGTGACCAAATCAGGAGAGCAGGGATGGAGATGATAATCAGATGTGACCAAATCAGGAGAGCAGGGATGGTGATGATAATCAGATGTGACCAAATCAGGAGAGCAGGGATGGTGATGATAATCAGATGTGACCAAATCAGGAGAGCAGGGATGGTGATGATAATCAGATGTGACCAAATCAGGAGAGCAGGGATGGTGATGATAATCAGATGTGACCAAATCAGGAGAGCAGGGATGGTGATGATAATCAGATGACCAAATCAGAGAGAGCAGGGATGGTGATGATAATCAGATGTGACCAAATCAGGAGAGCAGGGATGGTGATAATGATGGGACCAAATCAGGATGGATGATAATCAGACCAAATCAGGAGAGCAGGGATGGAGATGATAATCAGATGTGACCAAATCAGGAGAGCAGGGATGGAGATGATAATCAGATGTGACCAAATCAGGAGAGCAGGGATGGTGATGATAATCAGATGTGACCAAATCAGGAGAGCAGGGATGGTGATGATAATCAGATGGGACCAAATCAGGAGAGCAGGGATGGTGATGATAATCAGATGGGACCAAATCAGGAGAGCAGGGATGGTGATGATAATCAGATGTGACCAAATCAGGAGAGCAGGATGGTGATGATAATCAGATGGGATCAAATCAGGAGAGCAGGGATGGTGATGATAATCAGATGGGACCAAATCAGGAGAGCAGGGATGGTGATGATAATCAGATGGGACCAAATCAGGAGAGCAGGGATGGTGATGATAATCAGATGGGACCAAATCAGGAGAGCAGGGATGGTGATGATAATCAGATGGGACCAAATCAGGAGAGCAGGGATGGTGATGATAATCAGATGGGACCAAATCAGGAGAGGAGGGATGCAGATGATAATCAGATGGGACCAAATCAGGAGAGCAGGGATGGTAATGATAATCAGATGGGACCAAATCAGGAGAGCAGGGATGGAGATGATAATCAGATGGGACCAAATCAGGAGAGCAAGGATGGTGATGATAATCAGATGTGACCAAATCAGGAGAGCAGGGATGGAGATGATAATCAGATGTGACCAAATCAGGAGAGCAGGGATGGAGATGATAATCAGATGTGACCAAATCAGGAGAGCAGTGATGGTGATGATAATCAGATGTGACCAAATCAGGAGAGCAGGGATGGAGATGATAATCAGATGACCAAATCAGGAGAGCAGGATGATGTGATGATAATCAAACCAAATCAGGAGAGCAGGGATGGAGATGATAATCAGATGTGACCAAATCAGGAGAGCAGGGATGGTGATGATAATCAGATGGGACCAAATCAGGAGAAGGGATGGAGATGATAATCAGATGGGACCAAATCAGGAGAGCAGGGATGGTGATGATAATCAGATGGGGCCAAATCAGGAGAGCAGGGATGGTGATGATAATCAGATGGGACTAAATCAGGAGAGCAGGGATGGTGATGATAATCAGATGGGACCAAATCAGGAGAGCAGGATGGTGATGATAATCAGATGGGACCAAATCAGGAGAGCAGGGATGGTGATGATAATCAGATGTGACCAAATCAGAGAGCAGGGATGGTGATGATAATCAGATGACCAAATCAGGAGAGCAGGGATGGAGATGATAATCAGATGTGACCAAATCAGGAGAGCAGGGATGGTGATGATAATCAGATGTGACCAAATCAGGAGAGCAGGGATGGTGATGATAATCAGATGTGACCAAATCAGGAGAGCAGGGATGGTGATGATAATCAGATGTGACCAAATCAGGAGAGCAGGGATGGTGATGATAATCAGATGTGACCAAATCAAGGGATGGTGATGATAATGATGTGACCAAATCAGGAATCAGGGATGGTGATGATAATCAGATGGGACCAAATCAGGAGAGCAGGGATGGTGATGATAATCAGATGGGACCAAATCAGGAGAGCAGGGATGGTGATGATAATCAGATGGGACCAAAGGAGAGCAGGGATGGTGATGATAATCAGATGGGACCAAATCAGGAGAGCAGGGATGGGATGATAATCAGATGGGACCAAATCAGGAGAGCAGGGATGGTGATGATAAACAGATGGGACCAAATCAGGAGAGCAGGGATGGTGATGATAATCAGATGGGACCAAATCAGGAGAGCAGGGATGGTGATGATAATCAGATGGGACCAAATCAGGAGAGCAGGGATGATGATGATAATCAGATGGGACCAAATCAGGAGAGCAGGGATGGTGATGATAATCAGATGTGACCAAATCAGGAGAGCAGGGATGGTGATGATAATCAGATGTGACCAAATCAGGAGAGCAGGGATGGTGATGATAATCAGATGTGACCAAATCAGGAGAGCAGGGATGGAGATGATAATCAGATGTGACCAAATCAGGAGAGCAGGGATGGTGATGATAATCAGATGTGACCAAATCAGGAGAGCAGGGATGGAGATGATAATCAGATGTGACCAAATCAGGAGAGCAGGGATGGTGATGATAATCAGATGTGACCAAATCAGGAGAGCAGGATGGTGATGATAATCAGATGGGAGGGATGGTGAGGGATAGATCAGATGTGACCAAATCAGGAGAGCAGGGATGGAGATGATAATCAGATGTGACCAAATCAGGAGAGCAGGGATGGAGATGATAATCAGATGTGACCAAATCAGGAGAGCAGGGATGGTGATGATAATCAGATGGGACCAAATCAGAGAGAGCAGGGATGGTGATGATAATCAGATGTGACCAAATCAGGAGAGCAGGGGGATGGTGATGATAATCAGATGGTGACCAAATCAGGAGAGCAGGGATGGAGATGATAATCAGATGTGACCAAATCAGGAGAGCAGGGATGGTGATGATAATCAGATGGGACCAAATCAGGAGAGCAGGGATGGAGATGATAATCAGATGGCCAAATCAGGAGAGCAGGGATGGTGATGATAATCAGATGGGGCCAAATCAGGAGAGCAGGGATGGTGATGATAATCAGATGGGGCCAAATCAGGAGAGCAGGGATGGTGATGATAATCAGATGGGGCCAAATCAGGAGAGCAGGGATGGTGATGATAATCAGATGGGGCCAAATCAGGAGAGCAGGGATGATGATGATAATCAGATGGGACCAAATCAGGAGAGCAAGGGATGGTGATGATAATCAGATGGGACCAAATCAGGAGAGCAGGGATGGTGATGATAATCAGATGGGACCAAATCAGGAGAGCAGGGATGGTGATGATAATCAGATGTGACCAAATCAGGAGAGCAGGGATGGAGATGATAATCAGATGTGACCAAATCAGGAGAGCAAGGATGGTGATGATAATCAGATGTGACCAAATCAGGAGAGCAGGGATGGTGATGATAATCAGATGGGACCAAATCAGGAGAGCAGGGATGGGATGATGATCAGGAATCAGGGATGATGATAATCAGATGGGACCAAATCAGGAGAGCAGGGATGGTGATGATAATCAGATGGGACCAAATCAGGAGAGCAGGGATGGTGATGATAATCAGATGGGACCAAATCAGGAGAGCAGGGATGGAGATGATAATCAGATGGGACCAAATCAGGAGAGCAGGGATGGAGATGATAATCAGATGTGACCAAATCAGGAGAGCAGGGATGGTGATGATAATCAGATGTGACCAAATCAGGAGAGCAGGGATGGAGATGATAATCAGATGGGACCAAATCAAGACAGCAGGGATGGAGATGATAATCAGATGACCAAATCAGGAGAGCAGGGATGGTGATGATAATCAGATGTGACCAAATCAGGAGAGCAGGGATGGTGATGATAATCAGATGTGACCAAATCAGGTGAGCAGGGATGGTGATGATAATCACATGGTTTCAAATCAGGAGAGCAGGGATGGTGATGATAATCAGATGTGACCAAATCAGGAGAGCAGGGATGGTGATGATAATCAGATGTGACCAAATCAGGAGAGCAGGGATGGTGATGATAATCAGATGTGACCAAATCAGGAGAGCAGGGATGGTGATGATAATCACATGGGTTCAAATCAGGAGAGCAGGGATGATGATGATAATCAGATGTGACCAAATCAGGAGAGCAGGGATGGTGGTGATAATCAGATGACCAAATCAGGAGAGCAGGGATGGTGATGATAATCAGATGTGACCAAATCAGGAGAGCAGGGATGGTGATGATAATCAGATGTGACCAAATCAGGAGAGCAGGATGGTGATGATAATCAGATGGGACCAAATCAGGAGAGCAAGGATGGTGATGATAATCAGATGGGGACCAAATCAGGAGAGCAGGGATGGTGATGATAATCAGATGGGATCAAATCAGGAGAGCAGGGATGGTGATGGATAATCAGATGGGACCAAATCAGGAGAGAGGGATGGTGATGATAATCAGATGAGGACCAAATCAGGAGAGCAGGGATGGTGATGATAATCAGATGGGACCAAATCAGGAGAGCAGGGATGGTGATGATAATCAGATGTGACCAAATCAGGAGAGCAAGGTTGGTGATGATAATCAGATGTGACCAAATCAGGAGAGCAAGGATGGTGATGATAATCAGATGTGACCAAATCAGGAGAGCAGGGATGGTGATGATAATCAAATGTGACCAAATCAGGTGAGCAGGGATGGTGATGATAATCAGATGGGACCAAATCAGGAGAGCAGGGATGGTGATGATAATCAGATGTGACCAAATCAGGAGAGCAGGGATGGTGGATGATAATCAGATGTGACCAAATCAGGAGAGCAGGGATGACGATGATAATCAGATGTGACCAAATCAGGAGAGCAGGATGGTGATGATAATCAATGACCAAATCAGGAGAGCAAGGATGGAGATGATAATCAGATGTGACCAAATCAGGAGAGCAGAGGATGGTGATGATAATCAGATGTGACCAAATCAGGTGAGCAGTGATGGTGATGATAATCAGATGTGACCAAATCAGGAGAGCAGGGATGGTGATGATAATCAGATGTGACCAAATCAGGAGAGCAATGTTGGTGATGATAATCAGATGTGACCAAATCAGGAGAGCAAGGATGGAGATGATAATCAGATGTGACCAAATCAGGAGAGCAGGGATGGAGATGATAATCAGATGTGACCAAATCAGGAGAGCAGTGATGGTGATGATAATCAGATGTGACCAAATCAGGAGAGCAAGGATGGAGATGATAATCAGATGTGACCAAATCAGGAGAGCAAGGATGGAGATGATAATCAGATGACCAAATCAGGAGAGCAATGAGATGGAGATGATAATCAGATGTGACCAAATCAGGAGAGAGCAGGATGGTGATGATAATCAGATGTGACCAAATCAGGAGAGCAGGATGGTGATGATAATCAGATGTGACCAAATCAGGAGAGCAAGGATGGTGATGATAATCAGATGACCAAATCAGGAGAGCAAGGTTGGTGATGATAATAATGACCAAATCAGGAGAGCAAGGATGGTGACCAAATCAGATGTGACCAAATCAGGAGAGCAGGGATGGAGATGATAATCAAATGTGACCAAATCAGGTGAGCAGGGATGGTGATGATAATCAGATGGGACCAATTCAGGAGAGCAAGGATGGTGATGATAATCAGATGTGACCAAATAAGGAGAGCAGGGATGGTGATGATAATCAGATGTGACCAAATCAAGAGAGCGTGGATGGTGATCAACGAATTCAAAGCCACAGTCACACACAGCAAACACCAAAAAACAAGGACGTGTGCTGGAGCATTGTCCTGATGAAAATGACAACTTTCGTCATTTTTCCTGGGCTTTTGATCGTGATAGACTTTCTTAACTGCCTCAGCAATTTGGCATAACGTTGTCCATTAGTGATATGGTTGTTTTGAAGATAATCAATAAACACAATGCCTTTTGCGTCCGAAATAACTGAGTACATCACCTTCCCTGCAGATGAAAAGATGTTGGACTTCTTCTGAGCTAGTGATGAGGAATGTTTTCACTGCATGAATTGTCTCTGTCTTGAAATCTTTAACTCAACACTTATCCTGGCTTAGTAAACGCTCAAGGAAACCAGCTGTATCTGCTTCAAACGATGTCAGATTTCCACGTGTAGTGGTTATTCTGGTGCGATTTTGATTAGGCGTCAGAAGACGTGGCACCCACCGAGCAGAAACCTTCGTCATGCCAAGTTCATTGCGCAGACTATTCTTAAGTCTCTCACAGGATATGCTAATTCCATTGGCTTTTTGATTTACAGTCAATTGCCTGTCATCCATTAACATATGGAGAACAAGGTCAATTTTTCTTTGGTGGTGGTAGTTGCAGAACATCTAGACCTTGGATCATCTTCAAGACGCTCCCTACCCCTCGTAAATTCAGCTGCCCCCTATTGCAATCTTGATAAATTTGGATCGGCATCATCCCCTTATGTAGCAATCATGTCGGCGTGAATTTCTTTGGGTGCTGAAGCTTTTTTCTGCAAGTAATTCACGCTGCCACATCTTGTCCATTTTCAAGAGAATTCGTTACTAGTTACTTTTGAAGTCTTCTTTAAACTGTCAGATGTTAACTGGAAAGAAACTTTGCAGCTATTAACAATAAGAGTTGAAATTAATACATGCAATATTTCACAGCTTTAGCATAATTTATTCATAGTCAGTCTATGAACCTTTCGACCCACGCTCGTAAATAGAGTAAGTGAAATATCATTCAGAATGTGGAGATCATGGTCCTCCCGTCATTTGTTGCTTTTAGTAAACTTCTTAGCTTCAGCCGTTCGACTTTGCACCTACAGTGACCTCAATAAACACAAATTCGGTGAGTAGGTTTCTCCCCCCCCCATTCTTCCTGTGTCGCCTGCCATGTTCTGTGGGTGTTACAGTCACGTAGATGGGTGACCGCTTGGGAATACCAGATGCAGTAAGCTTGGATGTGCGTGTGGGGTAATGCCTCGGAATTGCTAATTTTAGACATTGTGTATAAAATTACGTTTTTGTCTCCGGTTGAGTTCTGAAGAGTGAGGAATCATAACTAGTTAGCTTTGTTGTTATCTTGTTAAAAACATTTTTATTTACATTTCAACCCCTTGAATTAATATGTTTGTAAATACTATATATGAATATATAGTTTTAAAGGAAATATGTCAGTCTTTTTATGTTATGTAAATACGATATTATACATTTATTATTCCACAATCTTGGCCACCATTGACTTTTAAAAATGTGCTTCTGAAGTGTGAAATAATCGTATTAACTACAGGTCTTCATTCAAACACTTATAGGCTGTAGGACTGGAAAGGTGTTTTCTACTCTGAGTAACTTCCGAAGAGCTAAATTCGAACAAAATGCATAGTCATCAATAAGAGGAAGAGACCAAAATGCGATTTGCAGGTCGGAAGCACTAGAATCAAACAGACACGGAAGTTTAAATATCTGGGAAGCGTTTTTACAGAGGACGGTAAGTGCGATACTGAGATCCGTAGACGTATTGGGATGGTCAAGGACGCATTCCAAAAGCTGGGCAGATGATTGCGTGATAGGAGATTTTCTTTGGTAACAAAGAAAAGAATACTGAGCTGTTACGTGCTATCTGTCCTTTTTTACGACAGCGAATGTTGGACGATTTTCTCAAATGTGAAGAAGAGACTCGAGGCTACGGAGATGTGGTTCTACAGAAGCATGTTAAGGATATCAGGGACTGAACGTGTGAGCAACGATGAAGTCATAGAGAGGACACAAACAAAGAGGGGGCTTATGCTTAACAACAGGAAGAGGCAGCTGAAGTTTCTGAGACACATAATAAGGATGGAGGGCCTGAAGAATCTGATACTCACGGGTCGAATAGAGGGAAAGAGAAACAAGTGAAAACAACGCGTGACATACCTGGCGTGCCTAAGCATGTGAATGACAGAATGTGGTGTGGGGGAGGAAGCAGAGGGAAGGAACTTGTTGAGAATTGCAAGGGATAGAGGGAGGTGGAGAGCCATGATCGCCTACATCCTGAAAGGACATGGCACAAAAAATAAATAAATAACTACTTTAAGTTAGATAAAGAATCTGCAGTTGACAAAAAATCAAGAACATGAATGGCGCAATGACATTACGTCAAGATAGCAGCAGACTACGTGTCTCTTTTCAATTGCCTTGAAGACTGTAAAAAACACCGCGAGCAGTTCTTTACTCAGATAAATAAAGAAGTTGGCTTAAAGATGAACGGAATATAGTAGAATAAAATGGTAAACATGTTCAATAAATTCAATATCGAAAATAAGAGAAAATAAATTTAATTTTAACAATAGACCGAATGTCGAAAATAAAACAGAATTTGTTTGAATTTTACTTGAAACATTGAAGAGAATAGCTTGGCAAAGTCAAAGTCTTTGTTAGTCTAGATATGTGTTTGGAGAATCAAGAATCTGATGATAACACACAAACATACACACACAAACACATTCATATTCTACAGATCAGCCATGTATGTTGTAACGTTTTTATAGAGCAGAATCCTTGGTCATATACCAACGCAATTTATACCTCGTCCTGGGTATGACGATAAACTACAGCAAGGCCCCCAGATCGGAAGATTTGACGTTTTCAGGAGCAGCCTAGAACCAACTCTTAACTACTGTTGCTCCAAGTTTCACCCTGACCCGGTGTGGTATCACTTGTCAGGGTCCCAGCTATGGGTAAATAGTGAACCCCCCCCCCCAAAAAAACCAACAGTGCGTTTTTAGTGTAAAATTACCAACAACACATTTTATGATCTACAAAATATATATCTAAACATACATTTACTCTGAAAGTATAAAATTCTGTAGAAAATATCTGTAGTTGAAAGGATAAAATTATGAACAAAATACTTAGATTTCGGCATTAAATAATCCATAGAGGTTGATATGCTGCAAAACAAAATTAACCAACCAAAAAAACCAACAGAAATGAATTCTTTCATGATATTAGTCCATATAATATCCTACAAGAATTCAAACTGTATTCCAAAATATAACTTCAACAAAACTACATCATAAAACACACGTCACGGCCTCTAGTTATTATGTCCACACAAACATGTCTATGTACAAAAGCTGAGTATCATCTACCATGTATTCAACTGTGAAAGCAGAATAACATATATCATATTTTTACTAGTTCAATGCTCCCAAGAAAATTAAATGATCCCTAAATGTGTTGATATGTCGTTAAACAAACCAACCAATCAATCAGCCATTTATACCTTTATAATGTCCTGAACTGTTATGTAAGATCAATCCTCCAACATGGCAGTGGATGCTGGACAATTTCCTCAAAGATGACGAGAATACTGGCGGCAACAGAAATGCTGTTCTACAGAAGGATGCTGAGAATGCCATGGACGGAGTGCACAAGTAACAGGCAAGTGTGAACGAAAATAGAAACTAAAAGGACACGTATTCTTAGAATCAGACAACGACAGCTGATATTTATTGGACACATATTGAGGGCTTGGAAATTTTAACACTCACGGAATCTATCGAAGACAAAAGGGAACAAGGAAAGCAGCGGGCTATCGATTTAACCAGCTTGTGTAAATGGATAATAGAAAGGTGGGTGGGAGGTATGTTAAAACGTCGATGTTTATCTAGAGTTACAAAGAGTAGTACGTTGTGCAGTGCCATTATGGCCCACGCCCTGAAGAGACAAGGCACATAGAAGAACATTGCCTTCGTATCATACTCAATTTGTAGAGGGTTGATTTCATTACAATGAAACCCTTAAGGCAACCACTGCCACAAGTGTTAAAGATGTGAAGTAAAATGCATATCTACGCTTGACAGATTTGGTGCCGAGGATGGAAGACTAATACCGTTCACTTCATAACGTTTTAATTGTTATCTAGATACGATTTAAATGAATAGCTTTGTATTCCTCAATAATGGCAGCAATTCAGGTGATGGTCACTTAATATTAAATTCCCATATATGGTAGTTGTTACAAGAATTTCTGCGTCACAATCTATTTTCCATCCCCAAGCAATTGGTATAACTTTAAAATCGGAAATATCCATTGGAAATATCCTCATCCGATTTCACAAGTTAACGAAGTATCCATGTTCTAAATGCTGCTACTCGATTTAAATTTCATCAAATCTCGAGGCGGGCTCCTGATTGCAGATAAAATGTCTATTTAGATTTCTCCGTTAAATAAATCGATTTTCATTTTAGGGTGAGAAATGTGTACAAAAGAATACCTTCTAATAAATAGGCGAATCTATTCTATTGGCAGCATCACACAATCGCCTGTTAATTTCTGTTCCAGACAGAATTGACCCAAAGGGATCCAACGTAAATGACCACGTGTTTTTGATCGATAAATTTATCGATAGAAAATTTTCGGAAAAAGCGAGCGTAGATAGAAAGTTTTCAGGCCATTGTTCATAGTTGCCTTTAAGGTTACAATTGTACTGCATACATGGCAGTGGTTTGTGAGGAAAGAGAAAAATTAGTTGTCGAAAAACTGAAGCTTCATACCACGATAGGAATTCATTAATCTTTATCGAAAGGCAGTGTTCTTATTAGTCCCACTTCGGCATAACTTGCCGCTTCGCCTCGCCAAGGAACTTCTCCCAGTGTCGAATCAATCCTATCATTCGATATTCAATCACTGTATTTAATGGATGGTTTAGTGGCGGCTTCGGCCAAGCGAAAAGAGAATAAGTCTAGCGTGTCGCTTTTCTTGATAACAAATTGAAACTGACGCAGCTGTAACCACAAAAGAACAAATTGAGAGAATCACATCTGTAAAGTTTTCGGGAAGCGATTCGTCAGTTCTGTAGTCGAGCCAAATGTCAGATGTTTAGAAAGTGCTAATGGTAATAATAGACGTTTTTATATAAGGAAACGTTCAGTATTCATTGACCGAGCAGCCAGTGCTACTATCAGTTGAAATTCATAAAATTCTTTCTATTAAAACATTTTTTCACGAAAATGTTTCTCAAGTCCAGTACCTTTTATTTCTCTTTCCAGTATTGAATTACATATGCTCTCCAATGTTAGTTGTTACTATTACTGAAATTTCTCAAGTCATGAGGTTTCTGTTATTTGGTACCGTTCTTCAGGATTCTGTAGCAGTGGTCCATTAAATTCGAAGAAGAATGGGTCTCGCCAAGACCTACAAGGCCATATTCGCTAGAAGACATTTTAACTACTAAAATGTTTTTGGCAACTCTCTGACGTGTGTTAAAATCCTCAGAGTATTTAGTATTATTGATGCTATTGCTACCATTTATGTCGAGATTCACAAATTCTACGGATCGTCCAATTTCGCAAACCAATCGATGAAAGTTGAAGAAACCGATTTGTTTGGAAAAATACTCTGACAAAAACCTTACTTCGTGAATAATAATTTCTTTAATTTAATTTCATATTATATGTTAACCAATATTTTTAAAACAATTTCTTTTTTTACTTTTTATTCAGTGAAGAATAAATTATTTAGATTTCTTACTTTTGAGCATGCAACATACAACTGGACATGCGTAAATATTTCTTATTGGAGCCAAATTCCAACTTTTTGAATCGTTTAGCCTTGTGATTTCTTTATAGATATTGAGAATGCAGAGCTAAATGGAAACTGGATTCTTGTATATAAATATCTAAAGAAAAGATATGCAAAGACAATATTGCATTTTTATTAAATAAGTATTTGTTTTAATCCGTAAGTTGTTTAACAGTGGGAGTATTTTGTATGTTAAATAATAAAACTTCTTTTTCAAAAAGATTATTAAACATTTATTTTAATAAGCTAAACGTCCAAGTAAAATCAACTGTATTTTGTATCAGCTTATCTGATTTGTTTCGCAAAGTTTTGTTTCGATTAGTCACTGTATGGATATTTTAGAGTATGGGATAGATGGACGGACTAACAGAAGTCATAGAACTTTAGATATATAAATAAATAGATTGATCTCAGAAATTGGTTCTGTATATTACTTAATACTCAGTTTCTGCAAATTCATTTTCATTTCTTCTTTCAGAATGTAACAATCGCATTCCTTCTCTTTTTTATGGCTATATACCATTCCCTTTTAAGAACTGAACGATCATGATCTTTTGTTGCCTCTCATATATCGTATATACTCATGTACGAGTCGAATGCTAAGACTACTGTTCGGTGAAAAAATGGTCATAATTCTGTTAGGAAAAAAAAATCATACACAAAGGAATCGACGAAAAGAAACTTTTAACTTCAAGAATTAAATAACTATTAGTAAACGACCAAGAAAAAATATGTCACAGTTATAATTAAAACTCCGTACTCGTCCTCAGTGCATTTAATTTAGAATAGGCTAACTTCATATCTGAATTGTTTTTTGGGTTTTTTTTTTCAGTAGTGGACATTGAATTTCTTACCAAGATTGGATTACCGTATTAGATACGTTACGATATTTTCCAATGATCCAGAAAAAATAATGAAAAGCGTTTTGATATTACCCACATGGGCAAAACGCAATACATTAATTGTATTTTAGCAGACAGAAAACGGAAATTGCGACACTGAAAATTGAAGGCGCAATGGCATAGCGAAAGATGCCTTGCAAAACTTAAGCAAAGCATTAAGAGAAAGGAAAATTTCGTTCGAAACAAAGGAAGGAGTATTGAACTGTTACGTAATATCAGTCTTTCTATAATGGCAGTGAATGCTGGTCGCAAATTGAGAAGAGCCTTGAAGCAAAAAAAATATGATTCAAAAGATGGATGTTGAGAATAGCGTGAACCGAACATGTGAGCAACGACGAAGTTTTCGAGAAAATGGAAACAAAAATGGGCACATATTGCTAACACCAGGAAGAATGGGCAGTTGAAATTTCTATAGCACATAATGAGAAAAGTGGGCTTGGAAAATTTGATACACTTAGGCTATACTGAAAATAAGAGGCACAGAGTAAAAAAAAAAAAAGAAAAGAAAAAAGAAATGGCTGGCTGGAGAAGTTTTAGGTATGATAACAAAATTGAAATTTATTAAGTAGCGACAAAGAACCAGAGATTGTGGAGGGCCATGATCACCAACGTACTGAAGGGACATGGCACATAAAACTTATTTCGTGTCTTTATTTCTCTATGGCTATCTTAGTGCTATTTGTTCCTCTTTCAATTTACTCAAAATCTGGCCATTGCTACTAAAGTAGTGTGTCCGATCATCATTGCGTGCTCCTTATCGCCTTTTGCCAAACTAAGCTATGCTTAATAACAACTATTAGACTGCTTTCATACTGAGGTATTGCCTATTTTTACAGGAAGCAAATATTATGTTCGACATTATGTAACAGGCAGCTTATCGAATGATGATTTTCAAGGAAGACAAGCAGGATCTCTCTGTCGCACAATAATAGCCTTTTGCCTCGTCAGGGTTCCTTCCTGTTAGAAAGACTTAGCAAATATATATTGTATCGGTTTATCCATTGCATGTCTTGTCGATTTATTATGTACGCGTGAAAGAAAGTGTTCTCTCGAGAAAAGCATTTTTAAAAGCGAAATAACTAAAGCCAAAAGTAGCGAAAGAAACGGATTTAAAAGATTCTCCTGAAGGAGATATAGAAAAACAAATTCGAGTATTGATGCTTGCCGACCACTTGTTGATCTCCGGTTTTCTTTGGTCTAGAAACTGTAAAGGTAAGCACACAGCAGGTTAGGAAGGAGTGCATTTCTGCCCAGACTTCTTCAGATGATATTCTCTTTGTGATCTGAAGTCGAGAGCCACTCTTATATAAAATGGGTCTTTGATGTTTGTAAAGAATTTTTTTACAAATAGCGAAAGAAACGGTGGAGCAGACTTTAAGGAATTGGCGACTAATTTGTTATTCTTGGAGTCTTCATATTTAACATACTTTAGCTTAGTGCGGCACAAGGCCAACAGAAACTAGGGATATTGTGTTGCGATAATATCTTAAGTTGTCGCTTCCATGAAGTATCACATTTACTCTGATTATCTTAGTATCACATTGAAATCGAAAGGAAAGAAAATGAGGAAGGGGAAGATTGTGATACTCTAATTTTTCAAGTTAAATCAATCTGCAATGGTTGATATGGTAAATCGGCTCGAAAAGCAACTGCTTAAGATGTCAGGCTTAACCATCGGTCCTCGTTCGATTCTGAAGTTAAGCAGCATCGAGCCTGGTCAGTATTTAGATGGGGGACTGCTTGGGAACACTGAATACTGTAAGCAACCTCGTACAATGCGAAATGTGTTTCGGTTTTAAATAATTCAAAAAAGAGTTAATAAGCAATAAAAACATGCAAACAAGAACAATAACAATAACAAAAAAAAAAAGAAACAAAAAACAAGCACAGAAAAAAATTCAAAAACAAGGAAAACAAGCAAAAAAAAAATAAAAAAGAAACAAATCATGAACAAATATGAGAAAGTTACAACTATTTGTTCCAGAATGCTAACTTAATAGATATTTAATGAGTGTTATCTACTTTGCCACATTACATATAAAGGCAATGAGGGCAGGTAGACTGTGTAGTGTTTATCATTTATTGCTAATATCAACATTATATAAATCTTTAGATAAACGCAATACAATCTTCCTGGCGATATACCATGCTTTACAATGATATTCTAATGATATAGCGGTGGCGTCAAATAAATGCGAATACGATAACTCATCTCTCCTATATAACTTTTTAACTAATTCCAGTACTTTTTCAATTACTTATTTCCTCTGTGTGTGTGCGTGTGCGTGTGTGTGTGTGTGTGTGTGTGTGTGTGTGTGTGTGTGTGTGTGTGTGTGTGTGCGTGTGTGTGTGTGTGCGTGTGTGTGTGTGTGTGTGTGTGTGTGTGTGTGTGTGTGTGTGTGTGTGTGTGTGTGTGTGTGTGTGTGTGTGTGTGTGTGTGTGTGTGTGTGTGTGTGTGTGTGTGTGTGTGTGTGTGCGTGTGTGCGTGTGTGTGTGCGTGTGTGTGTGTGTGTGTGTGTGTGTGTGTGTGTAACCCCACAGCTTCTCATCCAAAACGTCTGCGATGTCCAAGAGACTTTTTCTGTTTCTTTCTCGATCTCTGCCTCACTCTTTCTCTCGCTTAACGCTGGGGTGGTTGTTTATATATCCATGTCTGTCTTCCCCACACTTGAAAGTCAGGAGTAGCTTTACTGGTAACGTGAATCAACAATCGGGGTCTGTGAGGTTTCTTCCGTTCAAGTCTCTTCCTGATTCACTCACGTGGTGGCCTGGTGTGACATTGAGTGCAAAGTCTATTCTAGCTCATTGCTTATTAAATGCAGTAGCATGTAACTTTTCTCATTTCTTAGTTAAGAGGTTACTTTTCATCAGTGCGAGAAAATATATATTTTCAAGGTAGACAGATCTGTATCATCACTTCTGTAAATTTTGTGAAATCTGTTCATTAATTAAAAATGTATATATTTATTTGTTCGTTAATGGCAAATATTTGTGAGAAAAAAACTATTTAGTCAGACAGTTCTAATTGTTTATGATGTTTTCTTAAAATAAAGCATATAAAAATATATCCGTGTATTCTTTTGTAAAAATATTTCTATCTTTTCCAGATTTTCTCTCTCTCTCTCTCTCTCTCTCTCTCTCTATATATATATATATATATATATATATAGTTTATACGTTATTTTTATAGATACAAATATTTAAGTAATTGCCCTGTCTAACAACATTTCTGGCCTGACCTCTCTCTCTCTCTCTCTCTCTCTCTCTCTCTCTATATATATATATATATATATATATATATATATATATATAGTTTATACGTTATTTTTATAGATACAAATATTTAAGTAATTGCCCTCTCTGGTTATAATAAACAGTATTAACAACATTTACCGGCCTGAATGTCTGAGAAATCTCAAAGTAAACATGTGCCTCCGACAGGAATCGAACCTGTATCCTACACGAAACCGTCATATAGCTTGACGAGCTATACCATTAGCTCCAGAGGAATCTTAAGTTAACATTGCTTACCGGACGCTTTAAACAATATCGCTATTGTAAACAGGAGTCTCCCTCAACATTGTTCGATTTTGACGAGTGTCATGGCCTACGGAATGTCTCAAGAATGCTTATCTAAAAAAATTATTTCAAATAAAATGTTTCCCTATTTTTCATGAGTTGACAAGTCTTTGTAAATAGTGTCCTGCTGAGATAACTGCGGTTGAAGATAACTGCCAGTAAGCATTTAAAAAAAATACCGATATAATGCCTGGGAGCTGAAAACAAAAGACGTGCTGAAGACGTAAACAGATCTTCTGTGCCCAATCTCCACCTATGTCCAACAAGCATTATTTTTTAACATAAATGCATAAAACACCACCATCACCACTAATAATAATAATAATAATATAAATGCCTGGTGCTCCACAAGTAATGGTTCTGATGCCTTCTGATCTTAAACAAATGGTATTATCTTGTAGATATTTTTATCTTTCCGTTCAATACTAGAGATTTGCCTCTCTGACCATAACCAGTTAGTCACATACTCCACGGGATGATGCAATGTGAATTTTTGTTCATGAGTGTTGGGGGTGTAGTTGGGCAAGCATAATGGCTGGGTCGAGAAGGTTGTTTCTTTTTTAATTTTGAAGGATGAAGAAAGTGATTTGGTAGTCACATTTAGAAACTTGGAAATACTCGCAATTGTAGACCGTCTGAGCGAACAACTTTGCCCCCCCCTTTGCACATGAAGAGCATTCCTTTTCTTCGGTTAAACCACGAGAAACTCATGAAGAGCAACAATTTTCCGTCGACAGATTTTGCTCATTCGAAAGAACCTGAGATAATGAAAGATGTTATCACATCGAACAAATGCAACCCATAAGCACGCTGAGCAACGGTACAATAGCGAGCTTTCTCCAGTAGATGGCTTTTGTCTAAGCTTTTCACCATATTATATAGATTTGGCTGCGATGTATGTACCTCAGATACAATTATCAGAATATGTATCTTGATGGGTATACTGGGTTACTCAAAGTAACTTTGGATAGCTCAGCGTTACTTTGTTGACGTACAGTTCTTTTAAGCAGCAACAACAAAATTTATAATAATAATAATAATAATAATGAATATATGCAAGAAGCTATGGAAAATAAGCAAGAAGCATAAAATCGAAACCGCTGAGAGATAGTATGGACACCAACCCGACAAAATTACTCAAAATAACGATGTAACTATCCTCTGGGACAGGTCAATTCAAACTGACAAAGAAATAAAAGCCAACAGACATGATATTATAATAAAAGAAAATAAATTTAGGAAGTGTATGCTTATTAACATAGCAGTGCCATCTGAGAGAAACACCTCCATGAAAATGATCGAGAAATTGTCCAAATACAAGGACCTGGAGATCGAGATTAACAGGAGGTGGGGAAGGAAGACTGAGACTGTACCAGTAGTAATCGGAGCTCAGGAATGAACAATTTTACTAATAGTGTTGCATGTAACATCAACATACAAGTTGCCTAAAAGATCCCACTACTAGGAACATCTCATATATTAAGAAAAGCGCTATCACTTGACAATTCCCCTATATGACCTAAGGACCATAGTTTGGAACCGGCTCTACTGGATACAAAGCAGGAAACATAACATACACAGCTAACAATAATAATAATGATAATAACATTGAGTGACTAAGCAGCCAAGAAAAATTCCGAAACCTTTATTTCTAGTTTCAGTATCTCAGTTTCTGTTACTCTCACACCAACGTAATGTAATCTCCCTCAGCATTTTCTGTAAATTGTTTTTATTGTTATTGTTCTGGTGAACTGTCCTCTTTAGTATCCCGACTTTACGAATTTAAGCGCAGTACTATATTGGCAGCTAGGTCACATTATTTTAGAGCGAAATGGCAAAATGTAACCGTAAGCTAACAGTTTCTTCTCTCTCTTACTTGTGGGTATCTATTTCGGCCTCTTTCTTTCCAGTCAATTTTTATTTTCAAAAATTTAAATGCAATGTCAGTTGTTATCGTCTGTCATCTTAATTCTTGTTCTTTTATTGGTCTCTCTCTATAATTTTTTTCTTTTTCTTATTTTTTTTCACACTCAGTAACCCGTCTTTGATTTATTATCTTTTGGAGGATTTTAAAAATACTTTAACTTTTTTCTAATTGTTTTCTCTTCTGGGCTGTCCATTTTAGTTGTTTGCTGTCATTGGAACTCCCCAAGTCATGTGGTTTCCATCATTTGTTCTGTTCTTTGTGATTATGTAGCAACAGTCCACGAGGTTTGAAGATGGATGGTTATCCCGAAGACATATAAGCTTCATTCGCTGGAGTTCATTTTTAAGTATCAGTCGTTTTTATACCGTTGACAGTTTTTATTTTCTGTTTCTAAACAAAAGTGGAGCCAGGCATGTTATCCATATGAAAGTCTCGATTTGAGTAGCCTATTTACGAATATGACTAGCATTTTTAGGATCTAATTAGCGTGAAGAAAGAGAGAGAAAAACTGCCAGATAGTGATTTTTGTTGTTTCAACAGACTACAGGATGTAAGCAAAATATAGGGAACAGCTGGAGAAGTAACGGGACCTCCCTAGAGCTCTGAAGAAATTAGAAAACATGATTCTGACAGTTGTGCAAATCCTGTTTGATGGGCCGAAAACATACCGTAAAATTCAATCGAAAAAAAACAAAAAAACAAACAACAAAATACTGAAGGAATAGAGACTGTCAAAACAACGAGATTACTGCAAACAGAAAGGAGCAGGATCCTTGAATAGACTTACTGTCTTTTATTTGACTATATCTCTGAGATGAGTTATTATGATTACTTGTATTATTTACATTATTCGAACTTTCATCCTCATATTTCCATATTCACAATGTTTCGGCCGTTGTACACTCCGGCTTTCTTCAGGTGACTGGAATTTCGAACCGACCCCTTTATTTCGTCTAGCGGAGTAGACTGTTCTAGTTCCACGTGCCATACCTTTTCCAGATGTCTCAGTTATTTCCCATTAACTCAACTCTCCATGTTTTGGTTCACCACTGTGGCCTTCGTATTGAAGACGTTGGTTCGATCCAGTGATTAGACCCAAAGACTTGTGAGTTCAATATATATATATATATATATATATATATATATATATATATATATATTCATAAATATAAATGACAATAGGAAAACCGTAGTAGTTGCCAACGCGTTTCGTCCAATGTGGAGTTTCTCAAGGCAAAAATAAAATGAATTTATTTAAACAAGTTAACTAATAATAACAAAAACAAAATGTCCTTAGCAACTGGAAGAAAATCAAAATTGTGGTTGAATTTATACCTATGTATGACTAGTGCATTAGCTAGGTTATTTTTTTGTGAGGTCTCTTTTTTGCTCATAAATGCGTTCAATTTTGATTTTAAAAATGCTACACCCAGAAAAAAAAAACAACTCACTCAGAAGGAAAATCCTAGAGAGTGTCGCCATTGAATTTTATTACCCAAATATTTATCTACGCCCAGGTTTTTCCCTATTTCACCTTTCTTAACAGAATTACTACTCTCCCAAACAAACGTACACAACATTATCGTGAAATCAAAAGAAAATGGTTTAATCCGTCAACGCAGCAATAATAACAATATCTCCACACATGACAGTAATAGACGTAATTTTCAGTTAACAGTATGAAAATAGCGTTCTCTAAATTCTTCCAGTTGCTAAGGACATTTTTTTGTTGTTATTAGCTACTTTGTTTCATTTAATTCATTTCGATTTTTGCCTCTAGAAAGTCCACAGTGGACGAAACGCGTCGGCAACTATTACAGTTTTCCTATTGTCATTTATATTTATAAATATTGTCTTTTCTACAGGTTAACTCTAAGAAATTTTCATATATATATATATATATATATATATATATATATATATATATATATATATATATGTGTGTGTGTGTGTGTGTGTGTTTGTTATTCGTCTCTGGTTGTGCTAGCGCGGAGGAACAAGTCATCGTGAACGTGGATTTGAGCGTAATATCCTTGTTTAAACTGTTGATCAAACTAGATTTTGCGCTATACCCGAGAAACTCGTGGCTAAGGCCAAATCACAATGATTACAGTATACATTGAAGATTGACTGTGGGCCAAATGTGCCTGAGCAGGCGTCTATTACAGGGATTAGCTAGCCACCGTAGAAGCGACCAACCCGTATAAACCAAAAAAACAAATAAATAAAACGGCATACAATAACTCGATTCTTTTACATGTATCTGTCTATATCACTGAGATGAAATATGATTACTTGTATTCTTTACATTATTCGGGCTGTTATCCCCATCTTCATTGCCATATTCACAAAGTTTCGGCCGTTGTATGCTGGAACTAAAACAATCTACCCCGTTGGACGAAATAAAGGGTTCGGTTCGAAATTCCAGTCACTTGAAGAAGGCTGTACCGGCTGATCGGTTGAACTCTCTGCCTACGAGGGCTGAGTCTCTTTCGGGGAGGTAAACCGACCCTGAACCCGTTTATACGGGTTCAAGGAACTATATATTTTGGCTCCGAGCCCACGGGCTCGAGATCCCACGGGCTCGGAGATCCCACGGGCTCGGAGATCCCACGTTAAACCGGCCTTGTGCCACATGATGCCTTCGGAGGGGGGTGACTAAATACTGTTCAGTCTGAAGTCTGGAATGAAGTCCGTCAGGAGTCTGTCAGTCAGAGCGAGCGAGTCAGTCAGTCGAGTCAGAGGCAGTCCGAAACAGAGTCGCGTTCAGACAATTACTACTAAACCTGATTGTTCGTACTAACACTTTCTACTTCTCTGTATATATTCCTGTTTGTAATATATCTGTGTTGTTCCATATACGTGTTCGAGTTCTTCTTTATTGGTTCTACCTTGGACTATCACCGTGGTACTAGGAACCGGACCATTACAGTTAATACCCTGAAAATGGGCATGATTCTATATTTTCTCCATCAAGATATGGCTTGAATAGCAGGCAAGTCTAGACTCTTCCGTCTATTTTAGAGAACGAACATTTAGAATTTCAAACCGTGCAGAAATAAACATTAAACCAATCGAATATCGATCCTAAATAGTTATGTATTATAGAATGAGAAAGGCGAGAGCCAGAATGGTCAGCAATTGGCAGGAGCGCCTCGTGGACGTGGCATTGTGACATTGATGTGTTGCCTTTGTCTGGGTTTTAGATATAAGTCATTCAACAGAGGGTCTTAAGAATTCTGAAGCGTCGATACGCCTCCTACACCCAGGTTGGCAACCGGCTAAGACCACCAGCGGAGCGACGCTGAGCAAACCCGTCTTTTAGAATCCATACTGCCACCATTCTTTCATAATGAAACGAATATCAAAAAGAAATATTCCTTTTCCTTAATATTCTTTTATTTAGTAGTGTGAGAACCCAGAGACGACATAGAATGCAACATATGGCAATTCACGTATATTGAAGAAAAGGACGTCTTGGAGCGAAATGAACACTTACATATTAAAGAGACATGAACTTAAAAGAAAATCATATCCAAGCTAATCATTTTTCTGATAACGTGTAGCGTATTCGGGCAATTACAAACTATGAAGTATCTTCCAGATTGCCCCTATCCTGCAGATTCGTGCACACTTAACGACCTTGAAACATAAACACTTCAGGCAAGGCCCTGTGTGCAACACTGGATTCGTGTAGTGTAGCGATTCGATAGGAAGAACTTTCCTGATTTGACATTCAGAAAAGATTCAATTTATTCAATGTTTCCCCAAAGGAGTGCACACAATAAGTATATGCTTTATTTATAAACTAGGAGATCAATTTAATTTGAGGGAAAATTTGTTACGAATAAATCCTAAACATACACAAGGAGACTGACAAATTGTGCTACGGAACAATGGCCTAGTAGATTAAAGCGTTTGTTCGTGAATTTGGTGACATAGTTGCGAGATCAAGTGTAGTACTTAGTGAAAACAAGAAAGCAATAACTGAAAAATAGTATAAAATAAGTACCAGAAGGTATATCCCTAGACATAGAACTATACAAGATATAAAATAAGAACTAGATGAGATATCAATAGACATATATCTAGAGGAGATATAAAATAAGAACACGACGTGATATCCCTCGACATAGATCCAGACGAGATATAAAATAAGAACTAGACGTGATATCCCTAGACATAGATCTAGACGAGATATAAAATAAGAAATGGATCACATATCCCTAGATATGGAACAGGAAAAGATATAAAATAAGAACAAGATGAGATACACCTAGACATAGATCTAGACGAGATATAAAATAAGAACTCGACGTGATATCCCTAGACATAGATCTAAACGAGATATAAAATAAGAACTAGACGAGATATCTCTAGACATAGATGTAGACGAGATATAAAATAAGAACTAGACGAGATATCCCTAGACATAGATCTAAACGAGATATAAAATAAGAACTAGACGTGATATCCCTAGAGATAGATCTAGACGAGATATAAAATAGGAACTAGACGTGATATCCCTAGACGAGTTATAAAATAAGAACCTGACGTGATATCCCTAGACATAGATCTAGACGAGATATAAAATAGGAACTAGACGAGATATAAAATAAGAACTAGACGAGATATCCCTAGACATAGATCTAAACGAGATATAAAATAAGAACTAGACGTGATATCCCTAGAGATAGATCTTGACGAGATATAAAATAGGAACTAGACGTGATATCCCTAGACGAGTTATAAAATAAGAACTCGACGTGATATCCCTAGACATAGATCTAAACGAGATATAAAATAAGAACTAGACGAGATATCCCTAGACATAGATCTAAACGAGATATAAAATAAGAACTAGACGTGATATCCCTAGAGATAGATCTAGACGAGATATAAAATAAGAACTAGACTTGATATCCCTAGACATAGATCTTGACGAGATATAAAATAGGAACTAGACGTGATATCCCTAGAGATAGATCTAAACGAGATATAAAATAAGAACTAGACGTGATATCCCTAGAGATAGATCTTGACGAGATATAAAATAGGAACTAGACGTGATATCCCTAGACGAGTTATAAAATAAGAACCTGACGTGATATCCCTAGACATAGATCTAGACGAGATATAAAATAGGAACTAGACGAGATATAAAATAAGAACTTGATTAAAAATTCTTTGATATAGAAATGGACGATATATACAATGAGAACTAGACGATATATCCATAGATATAGAACTAGACGAGATACGCAATAACTAGACGAGATATCCGTAGCAGTACAACGACAACAGTCTACCCCGGAAGATTAAATAAAGTATTCACTTCAGAAATCCCTGTATGATACCCAGATGAATATACTCCGAAGGAAGGCCAAAACGTTGTAATGGCAACAACAAATATGGGGAAAATATTCCACATACTTAATAGTGTAATAACGTTAATATCCCATAAATTCTGACAGAGACTGGACTTTGCCAGACGTAAACAGAAAGACTTACTCCGGGTTTAATTAATGTTTAAATATTGAAGATATCAGCGGAAGACTTCTAAGAAATCATCGCAGCTAGTTGAGAAACATCTCGAATTAAATTATTAGCGAGATTTACACGAATAAAAACGAGAAGATCAAAGTGGGTTTTCTATTTGTCCGTAATACTAGCTTCAAATGCGTCGTGTATTTCTTTCAAGATGTATTAATAATATCCAAAAACTGTAACGAAAAGGTAACAATATACGTTGATTATTCAGACATTAAAAGCAAGTATTTAGACACTTTCAAACTCAAAGGCTTCCATCTACTGTGAAAGCTCGCCGTAGTACCGTTGTTCATCGTGTTTATGGGTTGCATTTGCTCGAGGTGATAACATCTTTCATTATCTCGGGTTTTGCACTTCTTTCGAATGAGCAAAAACTGGAGATGGAAAATTGTTTTTCTTCATGCACTGGTCGTGGTTTGACAGAAGAAAAATAGATACTCTTAGGATTCAACTCGGCAGGGAAACAAGAAGAAAAGAAAACATCAAAAGGGATTCATGAAATCGGCGTTACGAAAACTAAATAAGTGACAAAGAAAATTGCAGTGTTGAGAATAGTATTATTTACGAGGCAGAAATAATAAGAATAAGACAACATCATTAGAAACAGCGAGAACATTAATGCCACAACGATGAATAATGGCAGTCTTATGAAATGGAATAGAAATATAAATTAGAACAAAGTTAACAGCTATGAATGATAGGCAATAGTTATCTGAAGATATGAATCTTGACTGGCAAGATTTGCATAGTACCCGTTATTAATCAGTGTTCAAATCGAAGCTTTTAAAAAAAGGGATCTCAATTTTCAGGGCTGGTGAACTGGTTCTCTGTATTTGGGAAATATCAGGCGACACATCGGTTTCCATATTTGAACCTGTGTCTGCTTAAGATCAGCCTATTTGAAATTACGAGGCTGAGTCATAGATTATTTCTTTTTGTTTCTCAGCTTTATTTTTCCAAATATAAAGTATAATTACATTTTATTTCAGTATATATTCATCATTATTTGCCATGACGTTTGCCACTAATCAGGCATTTCTTCGATACCTTCTATATATAAAACTATGTGACTTACGTTAGTCTGTCCGTCAAACCCTCTAAAATAACCATACATTGCTAAATCGAAACCAACTTTTAGGGAGAAGTTCAAACAGGTAAGGAAATACAAAGTACAGTTGGTTTTACTGGGGTGTGTAGCTTAGTACAGAAAATTTTCATTAATTCTTTAGAAATATTAAGTTTTATTATTTAACATGCAAAATACTCCCACAATTTTAAAACAATTTAATGATTAAAATAAATACTCATTTAATAAAAATGCAATATTGTTTTTTTTTTACATATCTTTAACTTTTTATATACAAAAAAGCAGAGTCTGTCTATATTTCTGAGATGAGGTATTATGTACATTATTTACATTATTCGGACTATTGTCCTCATCTTTGTCGCCATATTTATTACAACGTTTCGGCCGTTGTACGCCCCGGCCTTCTTCAAGTGGTTGGAATGTCGAACTTAACCTTTTATTTCGCTCACTGGGGTAGACTGTTCTAGTTCCACGTGCCATGTTTGATGGATGTCAGTTATCAGTTATCTTCTGTTAATTTCTCTCTGAAAGTTCTCCACTGCCTTAACTGTGGAACTAGAACAGTCTACCCCAGTAAGCGAAATAAAGGGTTCAGTTCGACATTCCAACCACCTGAAGAAGGTCGGAACGTACAACAGCCGAAACTTTGTGATAAATGTTGTGGTACGATCCACCTAATTTACATAGTGGAGTACCGACCATATAAATATGGTTGGTACCGGGAAGACGAGGGGAGGAATCAAGAGACTCAATCCAGAGACTCTGCCCGACTGCGACTAAGTCAACACGTTCTCCAGGAACGGTCTTCCCAAGAATATACCAAACTATCTGTAAATATTGTGTACACTTTCTTGTTTCAATACATTTTGTACATTTTGTGTTGTATTATTATTATTCCATGTTTTATTCAAGTTTCAACAATAAATATGGCGACAAAGATGAGGACAATAGTCCGAATAATGTAAATAATGTACAAAAAAGCAGTTTCCAGTTCGCACCGTGTTTGCGCGAACTATAAACAAATTACAAGCCTAAACGCTTAAAAAATTAGAATTTGGCACCAGAAAGAAATATTCACGCATTACCAGGTGTATGTTGCATGCTCAAGAGTAAGAAATCCTAATAATTTATTAAAGCGCGTAGAAACATTTTTGTCAAAGTATTTTCCCAAGCAAATCAGCTTATTCAAATTTCATCGATTGGTTTACGAAATTGAACGAAACGTAGAGTTTGGAAATCTCGAAATAAAATATTCGCGATAACTTCAACAATATTACATATTGTAAGGATTTCAACAGGCGTCAGCATGTTTAAAAAAACAAAAACAAACTTCACTTTAAATAAAGTTCTGAAGATTTTGAAAATTTTCGACGATCTCTTGAATCTAGTTCTCTTTATGGAAACCTTCGCCCATCAGAAAACAGTAATAACCGGTTGATTCAAGGTCAGATGAATATGGCGTGTAGGGTAGAACCTACTAACCGAGTTCATATTTTCTCCCGTGTTATTCTTCCTGTATACGGTTATGCATTGCCATGGAGAGAAACAGCATCCTGCCTATTGACAAGCACACGGCGCTTTGCGACCAAACATATGGAAATGTTACAGCTGCTGAACGCATTTAGTGCTTCAATGCCTTTTATGAATTCGGAATGAATAAAACCCCAGTGATCCCCTTACAGGCGCAACATTACCTTTCTTCTACGGATCATAGATTCTGGGGTCGCTTGTGGAAATAACTCCTTGTTAATCCAGTACGTTTTGCGTTGATCATTGTCTCATGTAATCTATATTCCATAATCTGTTCGGATATATTTAAAGAACGGTTAGATAGGATGATACAGGCACCATTAAAATTGGTTCCCCAAAACGGAAATTATTTATGACTCAGTATACTTTTTTACTGATATTCACACATTACAAGACCCAAGAACATTTGAAGGTAGAAGGTAACTGAATTAGGTTGTTGAAAATAGATAGCGGTTCAAGTGTTGAAGAGGTTAACATTCTAGTGATCTCGGATGCATAATCTCGTGAGTATGTTTCACAATTTACTTATAATAGTTACACAAGGTGTTTCAATCCTTGTGTGTGCCGTATTTTCCAAGACATATATATATGAAAAATGCTAATAATACACAAGCAGTTAATGATTAATTCATGCTTATAAGTTTGATAGTCATAATTTCGATTGCTAATCATAATGCAATCAATTATCATCATTCATTCTGAGTTCATTTTGAGAATAGTGTGTCAAGCGAAAGTTATTTAAGAAGACATTTCAACATTGGTTTACAATTGTATTCAAATCTGAATTCATTAGGAGACTATTGTGTCAAAGAGTGGTGTCCCTTACCGATGGGTATGGGTTAAATATCATAGTAGAATGATCTAATTTAAATTCAAATCCTTATCTTTTACAAGATGTCACGGCAATTCACGAGTAACAGAAAAAGTAATCGGGTGAAAACAGCGGGATTCCATTTTTGGTGATAGAACAGGACTCCTGTCATGTCACAGGACCCATACCTGAAATCGCATACGAATTTAGCTCGTCAGTTAAAGTAATGTACAATATACTCTGCTCTTCACGGGGCTTCTTACTCGTCGTCCAATAAGAGTACCGTTACTGACATCACAATATCTGCTACTTTCCCTCACATACATCAGTGCACATCACTATTGTACTACTGATGATAGCCGCTAGAATTTTCAGGCAAATAATCGAGTCTAGATACAGCCGTTTAGTAGGGTGTTGTGTTAGCTACCGGTGTCTTTGTAAGGGTACGACGGATATTCTATTGGGGTTAGCAAGAACCTAGTACACCATCTAAATTAGCATCTCTTATAATATTTATGACATACACAGATCCTCTTCCAGGTCATTTGTGCCACTTTATACACGTTATGTTTACTGATGGAGATGGTTTCTTCTAGCAAGATAGAACATCCACCTTGTTTGTTTCTGTGTACAGTTTTAAACAGACAATCGAGCTCCTAGGTGAAGAAAACCGCCTGAGTTTATAGATCCAACCGAGTAACCGTTGGAAGATGCTAAATGTCACTCTAATGGCACGACATGTGTTCTATTCCAATTCACAAGAACTTATCACACGAGTGAAACTGGCATCTGTATTGATAGTTGTCATATAAACAGATCTTATCCCACGTCATTTTGTCCCATTATACTCTCTGTTTCCGGATGGTTAGAGTTTGTTGCAGCAAGATGATACACGTTTACTGTTTCTCTTTTAGTTTAAACTGTAAATGTGACGTAAAGTTGTTAAAGCTGCTATATGCTAATAATATGCACTTCTGGTATTTCCTCTGTGAACCTTTGCAACCAATTTATTCAATAACCTTGGGGGACTCTCGGGCCTTGCAACTGATGAACAGTAGTATATTAAAAAATCATAGGAAAAAAATTGAAGACGAGGAACAAGGTAATAGATTTGAACGAAATGACGGACGCGATAAACAATGGACAGTGGATGTAAAATAGGAAAAATGAAAGTGAGAATAACGATAGAAAAAAGTTAAGCTGAAACGCGAAGCGGAGGAAAAGAAAGATGCAAAGTGTTTAGATAACGAAATAACAAAGAAACAAATAAACGAGGCGTTATTATCCGTTTTCTCTGTCGGCATCTCATCTGACAACAGCCGTGAGATATTAAACAGATGGCGTGTTCTTCAGGCTGATCGCGTTGCCCCATTCCCCACAAGTATGTTTGTTCTGTTCAATACATTTGCATAAACTGGACTCCAGTGGACAGATAGGCAAACGTCATTGTCGAGGAATAAGAAAACATTTTAAAAAAATGGCGGATAATTTGAAATTGACCAAAATGAACAAGCTGTTACGGTGTCGGAAATATTCATGTTAGCGAAAATAGTAGTTTTGAGAAGTCTCTAACTCCCCTATATCTATTAAGAACTCCTGGCAATTCTCAGATATTAAAGAAAAAGAAAGCTGGGAGGAGTCATGACCGCCGTAATTCTTTAGAGATTTAAAAAAAACATTTTACTTCAAGCAAGAGAATAAAGCCACTAAGACGCAAGAAGAGAGTTCTGAGTGTGAGGAAATATGAGAAAAATAAAACATTATTAAGGGGAGAGACAAATAAATGCATTGGAATAAGACAGGAGATGACGGTTGACATTGCATTTAAATTTTTGAACTTCAATGTCGACTGGAAAGCAGGTAACAAGAAGATAAGTCCACAGAAGAAAAGTGCGAGAGAAATAACTGTTAGACTGATGAGACCTAGCCGCCAATCTAGTACTGCGCTAAAATTCATAAAGTCTAGATACCAAAGCGAGAAGCTCATCAGAACAATTAGCATGAACATATTTACAGAAAAGGAAGAGGGAATCAACGTTACGGCGGTGAAAAAGCGACTGAAGCCGAGATTTCAAGTCATGATTGATAACATTGCAGATTCTTCTTTTTAGTTTATGAAAAATCCATAAATAAGGAGTAGTCTCGTAGCTGCTGGAATTTTCTGCGTGTAGAATATGATGCATTTTATGATAATGATGATGAACGGGTGATCGTTGGTGTGGATATGTTTAATTTCAATGAGATTCAATAAAAATCATAGCGTGCTTATTGGATGAAAAATAGAAAGATTAGTTGGTAAATAAAAAGTAAATATTATTTGCTCATTTTGATAGTTCCACTGAAAGAGGTATGGTTAGCGCTATCTAATCCGAAAAGTTATGATTTGGTTTATTCATCACATGAAAAACAGAAGGACGAACTCCAGATGAGTAGGTTTTAAATTAATAAGACTTGTATAAAATAAAGACATTCCTTTAATATAGTGAAATAAAACAAAGATTAAGAAAATTCATTCTCTTGCAAAACCTTTTTCTAAAAGTGTGTGATAAAATTTTTCGAAATAGACAGCTTCTTCTTCTGAACCTCTGAGTTTAGTTTTCTATTTAGCGTAGATCTGACATTTAATTGGTTAATCAAGACATACCCACAAGTCTATTTTTAATTCTGAACTTATGTTCCCCACTTTAACTTTCGGAAAAAAAGGTAACACTTTGTTTTTAAATTTCCTGAAAAATCACTTAATCGCCAGTTACTTACCATCGCCTGAAGAAGTACAATCATAGTATTGAAACATGGAAGATTTTGTGTAGCGATTTCAATATTTTTTTCATTAGAATCTCTTATAATATAATAATAATATATTGCTCTACTTTGTATTGAGCACTTTTTAAAAGTAAATGTTAAGAACAGTGGAATTTTATTTCATTTCTTCGTTCTCCCATTATATATATGTATATATATATATATATATATATATATATATATATATATATATATATATATATATATATAGTTTATGAAAAACTAGGTAATCCGTAATGCTAGACCCAAGAAGGATAAATCAATGTAATATATATATATATATATGTGTGTGTATGCACTTCTTTTAATTTTCCTGGGACTCTTATGCGTTCATTTTTTTTGGTAAGTATTCTAAGGATAATCCAAACGTTTTAGACTCTCCGTACATTGAGTAATTTAATAAAAAGCGGCTTTCTCTTTTCCATTTAGTATTTCCATATTTGTTTTTGTTTTTTGTTATATGTCTTTTCTTCATATACTTTGATAAAAAAAAAACCATCAGTACTTGGGTTCGAAACACTTCTTCAGAATTGTTTGTTCACATCAAAAAGCGAGTGGTTTTTGGTTGCATGATTAAAATCCTACTTTAAGTACACCCGTTCAATTAATTTTCCAATTTGGTCTTTGAAAACGATAGCGACAAAGAACAGATTATGTTCCTGTTAAAATATTCCAATTACAAATTACAACGTTTTCTTATACGAAAAACATTAATGTTAAGCATCTTCACAACTGTATAACATACGTCTATTCTTTGATCATCATCCTTTCGACGGATATCTGCTCATTGTTTATATATTTATTTGTCGTTTCGATTTTTTTCTTGTCAAAATTCATTATTCAGATAAGAACTCATAAGTTTTTCAATCATGTAAAGAAAGCAATTACTAATACCTTCGTTTAGAAAATTAAACCGTTTCTAAATTTCCTCCGCCTAATTTGATTTAATCAATTGGAAATATCCCTTTACAAAGATCTTCATTTAGAAATAATTTTGTAAATAAAAAAAACTGTTTTCTTGTAAGATTAAAATATTTCATATGATAAAATTATAAACGGTCTCAATACATGGCGAAAGTAATATCTTGCGTCAGTGTAATTACTGGCGTTAGATTTTATTTAACTTTATCAATAGAAGAGTTTTATTTTTATTTTATTTTATTCATGTATTGAAACTTAACAAAGAGAAATTATCAGAGGTATATCCGGAAAGTATCCTGCCATATTGAATAACTCGAGAATCGATGCCTTGCAATGATGTAACACAATTGTAACACCGAGAGGTTGTTATTGTGCTTTTATACACAGATACTCTCCCGCCATGTTACTCAGTCGGCAGTAGGTACTGTAACATGCTAAGAGTAACAGTGTGAGAGGGATTACTTTACGTGGCGCATTTCTTTGCTTAATATCAAATAGCCGGATAAAATTTCGGAATCACCTAGCGTATTGATATTCTTCCGCTATATATAACTATTCGCTTCTCGTTTACGAGTACCCCTCTCGAGAAATGAATTAACAGTAATTTGTAGGCATTGTATAAAGTTTACTTTAAAATATAGTTAAAAGAATTTTCCATAACAAATCTACGCATTACACTTATATATCCATTATTTTATTAATACATAATGGTTCACAAAATATTTATTTAATTCTTTGATTGTTCAATTTTGATATTGGAATGATTTATTGCACATTCAATATAATAAATATCATACTTTGGGTTAAAGTTCTGATATATAAAGCTTTTTTTTAAATCTTGAAATTCCTTAAAAAATCTTTGTGTTAAATATAATTCTGTGTCTACTTCACAGTATCAAAACCTTATATTTGCAACAGGATGTCTGTGGTGGACATGTCTAATATTTCAGTTTATCTAGACATGAATTAATTACTCACCTACCCCTACCTTCCTTATTTTCTATGTTAGCTTTGATCCATCTTTTGATTGGTTAATCAAGACAAGCCCTCAAATATGTTTTTTTTTTTTAATTTGGATATTTGGTTTTCCCGCTCCTTTTTAACTCTCAAATGAGCTATCGAATTGTTTTCTAATTTCCCAAGTATATCATTCGAATCATAAATTATCTAACATCGCCTGATGTGGGTCAATTTTAAAGTTCCAAAACATGTAAATTTTTGTTTGCGATGTAAAATATTATAACACACACACACACACACACACACACACACACACACACACACACACACACACACATACATACACATATATATATATATATATATATATATATATATATATATATATATATATATGACGAAAATCAATTCACACAGTAATTTTTTTCGTCGTAAACTACGCCAACGTTTTCCTCTCGACGAAGTATTAACCGAAAGGTTTCTAAAGAAAAAAATGCCTTCGTGTGTTTTAAATCAGTATTTAAGTTCTTGTTCATATATATATATATATATATATATATATATATATATATATATATATATATATATATATATAGTCCAAGAACACATAGGGGTCAGTAAAACATTAAAAGATAAAATACCGATAAGTAATTCATCATTTCTCTTGGACCAACCTTAATTGTTTTATGACCCTTCGTGCAGAACTCTTCACTGCCAATTCAAGAAAGACATTCGGGTTACTAACACAAAAAAAGAGAATGTCTCATATTGAGAATATTTAACATTGAAAAACATAAGGAAAAAAATTAATTATTTTTAATGATATGTGGAAATCTCCACACTTTACATGATGACGGTCGCGAGACCAGAAACACGTGTAATAAAATTATGGGAAATAAAGCATAATATTTAAAAAAACAAACCCACATTACAACCAAAAAACGTTTGCGGCACCTCTCTTCTCTTTTTTTAATATATATATATATATATATATATATATATATATATATATATATATATATATATATATATATATATATATTGTGTATCTGGGTACCAATCACTCTTTTGTATCTAAATGAGTCTTACTGAGTTGTAGTCAATCTGTTGGGCAATTATTATACATTTTGTGCCCAGAAAAAATACTTGTCACAACACAAGGAAAATAAAGTAAAAGATAATTCGTAGTACCTTGTCAGACGTCTTTTAACGGAACTTATATATATATATATTTATATATATATATATATATATATATATATATATATATATATATATATATATATATATATATGTGTGTGTGTGTGTGGTGCGATGGATAAATTGGTGGTATTTTGATTTTGTCGACTGCATAGTATAGTACCGTCTGTTGGGCAATGTCCGAGAGAAAAGAATTACCATGACGCATTTCACTCTAGCAGAAATTTGGAAATGGCATCCTGTACTGCTTGGCATTCACGACTGAAAATCCAATATGAACATTTCAGAATGTTTGGGTGTTAATCTGAAGACAAACAGAGGATACCGAAAAAGTTGCATGAGTCTAATGGCAATTACGTAGTACGGCAGCTCGGAAAACCCACTCCGATAGTTCTAATAATAATTAAAAAAAAACTACCGAATTAATTGGCGAGGGCTTCAGACTCAACGCAGAGATTTACATCAGTTGCCTTGAGAGGTAGTACTGCCTTGGTTAAAGAGGGTAGCTGCTGGAAGACCCTATGTATGGCAACATGACTCTTCACCCCGCCACACAAGCAGGAGAACACAGTCATATCTGCCAGACAATTTTTACGACCACATCATCCCTTACATTAGGCCACCTAATTTCCCATACTACAACGTCCTTGATTATTATATTGGCGTGTGGTTGAGTGAGAGACCAGCAAATCTCCTTGTAATATCTAAGCTGAATTGAAGTTAAGAATTATGATAGCATTCACCAACTTAAACAAGGAGACCATCCAGAAGAGTTGCAGGAGATTTCGAAGTTGTCTTGATGCCGTAGTTGAAGTCAATGGCGATTTTATTGAATAAATTTACTATTTAAAGATTTTTAGTATTTAAAGATTTTTTGTGCAATTTTGGTAAATATTTCTATTAAAATGAGATGGTGGTATTTTCATTTTAGCGTAATAATATATATATATATATATATATATATATATATATATATATATATATATATATATATATATATATATATACGCTAAAATGAAAATATATATATATATACATATATATATGAGATGTCAGTGGTATTTTCATTTTTAGCGTAATATATATATATATATATATATATATATATATATATATATATATATATATATATAAACAGATTCTAGACATTCTTGGACCAAATATTCATCCTTTTACCCCCCCACATATATATATATATATATATATATATATATATATATATATATATATATATATATATATATATATATATATATTACGCTAAAATGAAAATACCACCGACATCTCATATATATATATGTGTGTGGGGGGGGTCAAAAGGATGAATATTTGGTCCAAGAATGTCTAGAATCTGTTTATAGAAATTATTATTGTTTTTAACGCTTTCAACTCTTTGGCTCTCTTCACGCGCCCATCTGTTATCAACGTAAACATCACTTTAGTCCTATAGAATCCTAAAGGGCATATGTCACACGAAAACTATTTCCACTTTGCCATTAATTTACACGCGCACACACACACATTGTCTTCAACACCGAGCAGTGACAGTCTGTTGTCTTTTCATGCTTAAACGCAATCAATGGCTTGAAGATTGCATTTAAGCATGACACATAAATAAATATAAATATATTTTAAATACAAAAAGAATAAAAATATCGCAAAATGTTGTTCTTTCATTCATCACAACAAACGCCAGCTTAGCGGAAAAAATATTAATGTTTCACATACACCTTTTTCGTTTTTGATCTGATGAAGCCTAGCAAGGAGAAAACACATAATGAAACGGTTTTCCAATATATATATATATATATATATATATATATATATATATATATATGCATGTCTCCCCCTCTCTTACTTTCTCTTTCTCTCACTCTTTATATATATATATATATATATATATATATATATATATATAGATAGATAGATAGATAGATAGATAGATAGATATTGATATATACAACTAGTAACTGTAGACGCTAAAGATTAAAATAAGCTAAAAGTTTAAAATATGAATTAAACAAGACAATGACAAAGTCGAAAAAGCCTGAATATAATAAATAAATGAATTAATAATACAATAATATCAACATCCGTTACTCATAGTTGCATACATTATCAATCGTCATCCTTTTTGTGTGTGTGAGTACACACACACACACACAGATATATATATATATATATATATATATATATATATATATATATATATATATATATATATATATATATATATATATATATATATATATATATATATATATATGTGTATATATTTAAGTGTTATGGTCCGGTTCCTAGTACCACGGTGATAGTCCAAGGTAGAACCAATAAAGAAGAACTCGAACACGGATATGGAATAACACAGATATTACAAACAGGAATATATACAGAGAAGTAGAAAGCGTTAGTACGAACAATCAGGTTTAGTAGTAATTGTCTGAACGCGACTCTGTTTCGGACTGCCTCTGACTCGATTGACTAACTCGCTCGCTCTGACTGACTGACTCCAGACTTCAGACTCAACAGTATTTATTCACCCCCTACGAGGGCATCATGTGGCACAAGGCCGGTTTAACGTGGGATCTCCGAGCCCGTGAGCTCGGCCAAAAATATGCCCTTTGAACCCGTATAAACGGGTTCAAGGTCGGTTTACCTCCCCGAAAGTGAATCCGCCCTTCGGCGTAGCCTCATTCGGGTTCCTCCCCGCCCGAAGGCAAAGAGTTCAACCGATCAGCCGATCAGCCGGTCGTCTGACTTCGGACTGAACTCCCTGCTTCCTCTTGAGGCGCAGTATTTATTACGTATGGAATAGTCCATTATGTTATTATGGGTAAGGTCCCATAACAGTAAGCATAACGAGTGGTTCCTAAGTTTCAATGTAATTGATTTGTTACTCTTTGTACTGATTATTTCTGGTAATTTCTCCCCCTATTTTTAGATACTGTGTAAAAATGTACATTTTTGTCTGCGTTTGAGCTTTGAAGAGTGAAAAACAATAACCGGTTAGCTTTGTTTTTTAATTTTTCAAAACATTTTTTTACACTTTTCCCTCTTACACATTTTTTTTACACTTTTCCCTCTTTTGTAAAATCAACATCTATGAATATGTATCAAAATATATGAATATATGAATATATATACAGTTCTCAATCTGTTGCTCTATTGAAGTCATATTAATTGACATTATATATTTATTATTAAAAAATCTGGACTCATAATATAGTAGTGGGTGTGCGGATAGCGGCTCGGAATTTAAAATTGGAGAGTCGAGTTCCAATTTCTGTAGGGTTCGTGATATTCACTTACCCGCGAATATCATTGGCGGAAATAAGAAGCCATCTTCTCTCTCCAGCTATGTGTTAAATATTAGGACAATTGTCAAAAAAAAACTATTGGTGGTATATTCACTGTCCCAAAAATGAATTATTCCTACGATCCAAATTATGTTTCGACTTTCGCAGAGGACGAAACGCGTCGGTTAAGAATAGTTTTCCTCTTGTCTCTTTTCATTAATTTTGTCTCCTCTATATATACACTCTATCTGAGAATATTTACACACACATACTTACATACATACACACACATACAGACACACACACACATTCTTTTCTAATTATTATATGGCACATTTAGAAAATAAAATACTTAATGACACTAATAAATCCCCTATATATGTAAGATACATAAATGACATTTTCATTTTAGCTAAAAATATTGATCAGATTACACAACTTAAAAACAAATTTCAAAGTCACTTCATGTTTTCAGTAGAAATCAATATTAACAATAAAATTTCATTCCTTGATGTATTTATTGATTCCGGCGCACATATATTTGCTACTTCTCTATATAGAAAACCTACTAGCATTAACTTGTGTCTTCTTAATTATAACAGTGAATTCCCCAACGATATAAGTTAGCTAATAATAAATCCACTACTACATTGGTTTTACTACAACCACTACATCCCGTAGACTTACTTGTCACCTTTCTGACCTTAGTTGCATTAAACAAGATTTCTTAGAAAAATATTGCTATTTATATAATATTAGAGCTATATTAGTTGATAACACAATAATACTAACGCATACACACAGTAAGAAAAACCTTAAAATTTTGGAGGCCATCTACCTTAAAACAAAGCAACCCACACTCAATAAAAATTAAATTTCAAACCAGTCACTACACATTACAATGCATTTAAACACATGGTTTTATTGATAACATTTCTTTTTCTCAACTTTTTTTTTTAAACTGCATTATGAATTTACGATTGCATCTGCTATTCTGCGACCGTTATCGTCGCATACCAAACTATTATGTAAACATAACACGCTGTTATCTTTGATGGTAAACATCTCTGTGGTAATGTCCATATAACCACTCCGATGTTGGCTCATGAGAGCTGAAAGCTTTGATCAATGTTGTGGAATGGTTTGTATTTGTACTAAGTCGGTCCTAAAACAGGTTCGACGCACAAAACGTTAGGAACTTGATATAATAGGTATAACGCAGAGTAATCTAGTTGTGGTCGCTGATACTTTAATATCCGACTAACGGTCGTCTGGCATCGACTGACTGAGCGACCCACTGAGTGACTGCCGCGTTACTCTTACTACTCCTACTTATTATAGGTGGGAGAGTCTATTAACTATAGAATAGGTGTGTTCCACTATAACAATCAAGGAACAGCATAATAAAAAATATCCTAATGTTGGACAATTTTTATCTTTGTTTTCACCCGAAACTAAAGCACATAAACGAAGCTAAAAACGGCTTATGATCAAACATAATAGACATTCTGCTGCCCCATTACGAGTCCATATCGTGAATTCTATTGAAAATCTATGGCAAGAATTGAATGTTTGAATAAATCGTCGGTCACCAAAAAATGCTTTAGGAATTAGAATGTGTAATCATTGAAGAATTAAAGACAATCCCAGAAAAGACTTGTTCTAATATCATCAAAAACTTTAGAGAACGATTGCACCAAGTTATAAAGATGAGAGTCCATGCTACTGACTATTAATATTGGGAAAATTTTTCATTGTTTTCTATTTTTCCTAATGTACGATTAATTTTGTCGTTTCCTATTTTGCATAATTCTCCTGTCAAGTATCTAAACTATTGTTCTAAAAACTGAGTTTTATATTCCTTTATGTGATTATTAACACATAAAATACCGGCATCATACAAGCATTGCATTATGAGAGATGGATAAAAATATTCAAAATTGATGGGTGTATATATAGTGTTACTTGTCTTGGCTGACGTGTCATGTAATTTAAGTTTCCAAGGTGGGACATGCAAAAGTTGGATTTCATTTTTTCTGAATGTAGTAGTGTTACGTTCCTTGTTGACTGCAGACTCTTATATATATATATATATATATATATATATATATATATATATATATATATATATATATAAAAGTGAACATAGAAGTCAACACTTAGAGGCGACTGTCTGTTTCATGCTAGATGCAATCGTCAAGCCACGAGCATCTAGCATGAAACAGACTGTCGCCTCTGAGTGTTGATTTCTAAAATATTTACTTTTATATTTACACGCTCTGTCTCTGATATTGAGCACTTTATCTCATAAATATAGCACATCTAAAGACTATATTTTTCTATATATATATATATATATATATATATATATATATATATATATATATATATATATATATCTATGGGATAAAGTTTTTAAGGTATGCTATATCTAAAGTGGGTTAAAGTCCAGTCGGTATCATGTTCAATCAGGGATAGGGCCTGATGGTAACGTTTAGCATGAGAAAAGTCGGTGTTGTCTTCAATGTCCATTTCATTTTTGATATTTTATAAATAGTGCAAGTAATTTTGACACTACGGTTCAACTAGTACATTATTGGACAATGCGACAGACGTCCTCTGTCGGTTGAATGGTTAAATTTAACATGAGACATATTCTTGAAATCAGCAGACAAATATCACAACTAAAACGCCAGCGTTCTGTTTCATTTGCTAATATTAACTTGGGCAGAGAGATAGAGTCATTAGTTGGAGGGCTAACATTTCATCTTTGGCAGAATGCATATATTGTTTTATCGACTTTAGAAGTACCAATGTATATTAAAAAAATGACGGGTAGTATGCTAATATTAATATTGAATAGAAATAAGCAACTATATGAAATAGGATTTGGTATTTTGTTTATGTATTAAAACGTGCTAAGCATGTTGAATATATCGGGTAATGATAATGATAATAATAGCCGTTTCCTTATAAGGATACATTTGGTACTCATTGACCGAGCAGGACTACCATCGGTGGGAAATATATGAAATCTTTCTATTAAAACAGTTTTTAGGAAAATAGGTTTCTCAGGTCTAATATGTGTTATCGCTCTTTATTATTCAGAATTAATGGGTATTTCCTTCCTAACCTTTTGTTTAAAGTAGTGTGGAATGTCTACATCGTGATTAGGTTATTTTCTCTTCGGGTTACATGTGATATCCATTTCAGTTGTTTCTGTTGTAAGTTTTCAAGCGACGTTGCTTCTGTTTTTTTTTTGTATAATTCTTTGTTTGTGATTGTGTAGCGCTAGTCCATAAGGTTCGAAGAATGATACTCTTCCTGAAAGCCCACAGACTTTACTCGCCGAACGCCATTTTAAGCTTAGAAAGCGGTCACAAATATCTGAGAGTTTAGATATTTCTGAACGGGTTTGGTGCCATGGATGCCAACCATATAAAAGGGTGAATCTGACGAGGCTATTTAAGAACGTGACTAAAGTTAATTTAGACCAATATAATTAAGTATGTTCAGCAGACGAGCATTATCTTAGTGATTACGGTGCTCATTGGGCGCCTTACACTTTTGATCGCGTATGTTAATAAGCTAACCATACTAAGTGTCCATATATAGAGTCATGAAAAATGAAACGCAAAAAGAATCGCCCATAGTTATCCTGCAGTTTCTATTTATCCTGCAATTGCAAATTCGACCTTAAAGCAGGTGAAGAACACAAACACAACGCCGGCGTTCTGTTGTTGGAATAAGATTCTAAAATTAATTTGCAAACAGTAATTTAATCTGGGCACGTAGACTATACTTCGAGAGCCATAATAGCGACACCAGATCCTCTGTAGCATGAAGAAGTGCTGATATACAAAAATATTGACGGGTACTATATTTATATGTCTATATTTCTGAGATGAGGTAATTATTTACACTATTTACATTGCTCGGACTGTTGTACTTATCTTTGTTGCCATATTCACGACATTTCGTGCAAGTTTTGTTGTTATTAGTGCTTTTCTCTTTTGTATTCATTTTTATGTTTGGCCGGCTTAATGGATCTTTGTGGCCTAGCATATGTGCTTATTCCTTAAGTTTTCGTATTTTCCAGTGATTTACTCTATTATCTCAACCTCATCCCACAGGAGGCGGTAATCTCTATTTTCCCTCTATATGTGGTCAGCTATGCCTGATTTTTCTATTTCCCTTCGTGTTATGGCTTTAAGGCGTTCTTGCAGTCTTACTTTAAAAGGGCAGCCTGTTTCTCCTTTATATTTCTTATCACAGCTGCACGGGATGGTGTACACAGAGTCCTTAGTCATGTTCTCCTCTATAGAGGGTCTTACACGGAACAGGCGTCCGCGGCATGTTGAACAACGTTTGAAGGTCGCCTTGATGTTATGTGGATCACAGATCTTTTGTATTTCTTTCCGATAATCCCTTCACATGTAGGCAGATCGAATATGTTTTCTGGGTGTTGGTATCCTCTTGTACCCTTCTATCCCACTTTCACGGAGCTGCTACCATGTACACAGGGTAGTTGTTACGTTGTAGGCTACTGTGTATACTATCTCTTGCTCAATGTTGCTATTAGCGGACGATACCTTTTTTACACTGTATCGGTAGTGGTGGTTGAATTTGAGGTATTGTCTAGTGAATGTTGTCATGCGGTGTATAGATGTTTTGAAACTATGTTCTATTCGAGATATTGGTACATCCAGGAATGCGATTTTGTTATCATTTCTTATCTCCATTGTGAAATATATCAATGATCTTATTGAGTTCAGATGGTCCAGTAGTAGCTGGACCTCTTCCAGATGCGACCAAAGTATGAAGGTGTCATCTACGTATCTCAGCCATAGTGTTGGCTTTAGTGATGTGGATTTTAATGGCATTTCTTCGAAGTATTCCAGGTATATCTTTGCCATTGCTGGTGATAATGGCGAGCCCATTGCTAAGCCTTCATCCTGTCTGATCCCATTCCGAACTGTGTTGTTTGTATACAGAAAGTCATCATCTCTATCAGGTTATCTATTGATATACTGGTGCGTTCTCCTAGGGATGAGTCTGAGGCCAGTCTGTTTTTGACGACCGATAGTGCCTTGATAAACAAACTCACCACATCAAGGCTCACCTTCTGATTTGATATCCTGTCCTTTGTTAAAACGCTTCCAAAATAGTTAAGATTTTGTACTTGTTTGATTTTGGTATCTCAAATTTGGAATTTGCGTTTTGGGCCTATTCTTTTGCTGACAACTTGGCATTCTGTTTTATTGCAGTTGAGGCTAAATCTTTTCTTCTCACTTTTCTTCACAAACGCTGTAGGAGTTTTTGCAGTATTTTATGTGTCTGCTATCAACATTGAATCATCTCTATATCTTATGTTTTTAAGGATGTGGTCGTCAAAAATTAATTCTGTTAGGAGATCTAATTCTCTCAGAATCATCTAGCTGTATGGGCTAAATATTCCAGTGAGAAAACACATCCCTCTCTTATAACATGTTCTATTTTTGTATATCTGCTGAACTCATTTTCTATCCGTATGTAGGCGGTTTGCTCGCAGTATAGATTCTAATATACTTCCCAAAATGCTAAGGATGCTGAGGAATTCGAACAGGTCTTTGTGGCGTACTTTATTGAACGCCTTTTCGTAATCTATAGAATACAAGCAGACATTCTTCTGCATTTGCATTTATGCTTCTAATATCATTCTCATCATAAATATCACGTTCCTTGTTCCAGTGTCTTTGACGAACCCGCACTGTTCTACCCCTATTTTCCGTCTGAATCTCCTGTGCGGTCTATTCATCATAATTCGGATGATAAGTTTCGTTATATGGCTCATTAGGTTGTTCGTTCTATGGGGTTCACATTCGTTTGCACTTGGCTTCTTAGGTAGTGCTATGAAAATAGATCTTCTAAGGTCTTCTGGTATATCCCCACTGTTGTCGATTGCATTCATTATTCCTTTAGTCTTGTCTATACCGAAATAATCTAAGGCTGACAGAATGTCTATTAAAAATTCTTCTGATACTGCCGCTTGGTTTATGTTCATTATTTATGTGTATTGTAGGTTGTTCTTTCGTCGTGGAACAGTTCTCCGATATATATATATATATATATATATATATATATATATATATATATATATTGTTATTGTTACATCACAGCTCATCAATGTGGCTAGACGTCCGGTTGCCTCTAGCTTGGATCGAAACCCGGCTCAATTGGCGTCAGTCGGAGACTTTACGTTGGCGCACGGCAGGGTAGAAGGTGAATTTTAAGCGTATTTTTAGATTAACACACAGTAACCGAGAGGACTCTATTCGATTTACCGAAGAGTCTTGCATTATCAGCCGTAATATATATATATATATATATATGTATATAAATATAGCCACTTCTGCTTATGGTAAAATATGTGCTTTCTGACGAGAAAGATCTATCACTCTTTGCAAATTAATAAATAAATATAAAAGGAACGATAGAATTAGACAAAGAAAAATACGCCAGTGATTGAATGAACATATATATATATATATATATATATATATATATATATATGAAATATATATATATATATATATATATATATATAAATATAAATATACATATATATATATATATATATAAATATAATATATATATATATATATATATATATATATATATATATATATAGACATATATTGATCACTTTGACCCATAAATATAGCATACCTCACAACTATAATTTGACCTTTCATATATATATATATATATATATATATATATATATATATATATATATATATATATATATATATATTCATATTCCGTATAGGATGCAGGTTCGAATCCTGTCAAAGAACGAATATTTTCTATGAAAATTTCTCGGACATTCAGACCGGTAAATGTTATTTAATACTGTTTATTATAAACAGAGCATTTACTTAAATACTTGTATTTATAAAGAGAACGTTAAACATAAAAATGTCTTTAATAAATAAATTGTCGGACTTTGTCCATTTCTTAATATATATATATATATATATATATATATATATATATATATATATATATATATATATATATATATATTCACAAAATGACGCTTAACAACAAAAATATGTAAACATCACAGCGCTCTCTAAGTTTTAATGGCATATCAAAAGAGATGTTTACACACTTCATGTAAATCAGAAATTCGTTGATCAAATCAAACCATTTTCCGGAAGATGTTGGGGAGATGCAACCGATGTCTATTAGAAAAAAATCATTTTCAACAATATTAACACTGTAATAAGGAGAACGAATTCATGATCACCTGTAGGCACAGAAAATCATTTCTCTTAAAATACTGGAAGCCCGATTAAATTCTCTCTTTTTATTATTTTTTTCTTTTTTTTTTATTATTAAGCTTCATATCGCTTACCTCCCTTTAACTTTTCAACGTTACTCTATCAGCTCCAGAGCCGCGTCCTCAGTCATAATTTTTAAATTTTTTTTTTTTTTTTTTAACCCTACCTGCACCTCATTTCCTGCACCTTTTGAACTATTTTATTTTTGGTGTATGAAGCAGTGTTCCTCCCATGGGACATTTGTGTATTTTTATAAAAAACATAAAATATACTTTGTGCCCGATGAGCTGGAAAAGTAGCAAAGCTTAAGTCGTACACCAAAACGTAGGTATATATATATATATATATATATATATATATATATATATATATATATATATATATATATATATATATATTAATATACATCTTTGCTCTGTCTAACCATATCGAACACTATTATGTTTACACTTCATGATTAAATGCGATGATTATTTATTTGCTTGCCTGTGCATGCAGGCGAACATTCGCATTTATGGTTGCTTATATCTGGTCATTTTATTTACCTAACTCTCTCTCTCTCTCTCTCTCTCTCTCTATATATATATATATATATATATATATATATATATATATATAACATTTTGACAGGTATTATGCCAGTATTTATATTGAGAGGCATTAGCAAATATATGAAATAAAACAGGACTTACATAACTCAGTTATTTACTAAGGTAAGCTAGATCTGTGAAAGATGCAGGGCGCCTACCTAGGAGCTATTGTAAGTAAACGTATTTAATTATTATTCCAGTGAGTGGGATCCTCGTTGGGTGCCTTGCGCGTTTGGCCTTCTACGTTAATAAACTAACATCAGAAAATAGACGTACACAGAATCATGAAAGATGAAATGTAATGCAAATAGAATAGCCCAAAGTCATCGTGCCGTTCCTATTAAGCAATGTGAAAATAGTAGATACGTCCGAAGAGATGCGAATTTTGTTTGATATTGTGGAGTCTTGATCTTTTGGGGTGCGTGATTGAACTTGTAAGGTCGGACCTGGTGAAAATGGTGATATCACTTGGCCGGAGGACAGAATTACTCCACAGAAAATCGATCCTTGTGTGGTTACCGAAAAGTGATTTATGGTCATTTATAGAGCAGAATGAAAGGCTGCACCCTTGACCATTCCCCAGGGAAACTAATATCTCGTCTACCCGTGGGCGAAAGTGGAGACGAGTAGCTTCATTTCGATCTGTAGGCAAGCCGCTTAAATAGGAAGAACACATCACTTGAATTAAGTGTCAAGAGATGTGGTTAATTTTAACTCTGCACACACACACACACACACACACACACACACACACACACACACACACACACACACACACACACACACACACCACGCCAAAGATTCTCTTTCCTTTCTTCCTTCGAAAGAGGGCGATAGTTTCTTCTTGATTTGTGGCTTCGTGTGAGTAATTATCGAGACACGCCTTCAGAAAAATTTCGGACCAGTGCGGAAGCGGAAAACAACACGCCACTAGATGTTGGTTGAGACGCACTGAGAAAACGACAATTTGGTCCAATTAAGCGACCGTCCCGTTTAAGCGAAGCAACATCTAAACAATTTAAATACACCTATTTGCAGTTTCAATGCAGCCTACGCGGGCGCATCAATAAGTCCATAGCTAGAAAATGAGTTATTCGCTTAATTTTGATCTGATTTTTTTTTTATTTCAGTGGTTCTCAATGTTTTTCTTTTTTTTAATGTTTTTGGTGAAGCCTCATAAATATTGGAAAAAACAACCAATTTTATTTTTTACTAATAGATGAGTTTAGTATTATAGAAATGGTAAATGTATATGCGTTATTTTGAAGTAAAAATAATTTAATGAAAATAACCTTATATTTAACAACTACCGTATTTGACGGCATATAAGACGCACACGTATACAAGACGCACCCCAATTTCAAAGAAATTGATCCCGCCACCTCGCAATCAGTCTTATATCTTTGTAAATTTTTTTCGAAACATTTAAAGAGTTTGAAATCATGATATTGTTACCGATTCCACTTGCAAAATTTCATCCCGAATCTTAAATAATTATTGAAGAATTTTCTATAATGCTTTTAATTAATTTTTTTAGCATAATACGAGACATTTAGTAATATTTTTTTATATTTATCTGAGACAGAAAAAACTCCTTACCTAAAGCCGCAATACAATACGAGATCTTCGGATTTTGTTGAGTGCAACTCCGAGGTAAGTAGAGTAGATAACAATTAGTGCATTTAACCTTGTCTCTTAACACGAAAATCGACATCAGATTTCAATTAAGCCTAATTAAGAGAAATACGACGATTTCATTTCATCAAAAATTGGGAAATTAAGAAATGCCCTTTCAACTTTAATTTCGGTAATTTAACCCAAGAATATACCCGCATTCTTTCAGGGAAGTAAACGGCGAAACAAAGAATAAACTTATCATACCAATTAGCCAGAACAAAATTTCCTATTCATGTCAATAATTAAGTAATCAGACATTTTTAGCTTATTTTAATGAATGTTTGTTAAAATAATCAGCGAAAGATAAAAATTTATAAAAGGAAATAATTTAGTTACATTATATTGCAATAAAAAAAAAACCCAAATGGCTTGTCAGTTATAATCCTTGTGTCTTGGGATAGGGCGTCAATGGCTCCCCACAACTTCCTGTATTTTGTTGTAATAAGTAACTTTTTGCTCCTTTAGCATCCCTAGTGTGTCATTCATTTGCATCATCATCATTTATTCATTGCATTTTGTGCAACTGTGTTCAACCTCCCCCTCCCGCTTTAATTGTCGTTGATATTCAAGGCAAAGTAGTGCTTGCCGGTTCTTCTTGCACCAAGGATGCTGAGGTTACCCCTCTCGGAAGCGCCTCCATCCACTGGTAAAGTTATTGGCCTCTGATACTACGCCTAGGCTGTCAACTAGCCGATAACCGCTCGACAAAGGTGGGTTGGAGAGAGGCGGTTTGATCGGGAAAACCATCTGATTATCATCACACAGTTCAGCCGGCAGGTCGATGCATTTGACCGGGGTGTGGCCGTCGCAGTGCTCATGCGACTTCTTGGAGCCATGCGTGAAAGCTGAATGTAAGCCGTAGACCAGTACAATTTCGCATCCTAATTCATCTGAATAAAGCAGGATCGACTGCCTCACTGCAAAAGTACTACCACTAACTATATACCCCATACAGCAATTTGCACAATGTCATTAAGTAGGTTACTCGTTGCTTCTCCTAGCTTCAGTATGTTCTGTGAGTGGCAAATTTTCGAAGACTCTTTTCCTTATTTTGTTTCCCAGAAATTTCCTCTATCTCTTTCTGATTGCAAGTATACGTTTCCTTGTTTTCGCAAAATAGCCGAGTTACTCACATGCTTTGTATCTTGGTGTTTTCAGCATCACTTGCTAATACCACATCTCTGTCGATTCAAGTCTCTTCTTCATCAGCCAGGAATTTGTCCTGGAAGAGAAAAATCAGAACTAAAAGGAAACTTTTACTTATGATCAGAAGAAGCTAAAATGAGGAAAGAGAGTCTGTAAATTCTAACACTCCCAGAACAGCATATTATTTCTACTGTCTGACACAGATTGAATCCACAATAACTATGTAAGTAGATATATTTAACCAGTGAACAAGCCAAGGGAGATTGACCAAAAGCAAGGAAGTTGCGGAGAGCCATGATAGTTTGGCATTAGCCCGTCGGTCCAGCGCCATCCTTTTTCGTGTCATGTCGATTCGGCAGGTGAGTTGTTACCTACCCCTAAACGGATACCGACTTCTGTGGTCGCCATCATATTGTCTATATCGACCGAATACTCTCATGATCTCATGAACGTCGCGTTAGGTTCATATGCCGGGCTTTTGCTTTCACAGCGCCAGTTCTGCTTACCAAAATGCGGCCCGATTGGTACTGACATTCGTATCCGCACTGGCTGGAGAAGATTTTTATCTCGATTGCTCTTAATTTTATCCTCATCAGTAAACCTGCATATATTTGTTCATTATTGCCAATGCCACTGTTAAACCTTATTCTATGATTTATTGTCCGTTGTGCTGGATTTGTATGTAAATGCATTAAAATATAACATTAAAATTAGATGTATGAATCCAAGCACTAGAAATGAGGCGCTACATATTCATCTTATACCTAGACGCCATCGCGAATGGCATGAAACTGGTCTGTTAGAAATCTCATGACCATTTTCAAAAAGCAAAAGTTGAATTTATATTCATATATACTGAGTTTTGGTAGCATGCCTTCATTGAGACATGTTTCATTGAATAATTTAGACAAGTTTTGTTTACTTATTTTCATCTTTTTAATGGAAGAGAAAAAAACGGTAATTTTCTCTCTTCCTTCAATGATGAAACAAAGATGCTTGTCCGTGAATATGAAAGGATCTAACTGAAAGTAAGTAGGCAAAACCTTTCTAAATTATTCAGTCAAACACGTCTCAATATATATATATATATATATATATGTTGTGTGTGTATTTAGCCAGCATTTTTTCATTCATATATGTTTCATTAAATAATATAGACAAGTGTTGTCTATTTATTTTATGTAAATTCTCTTCATAACGTTTGATAAGCTTAATAACATTATCATTAAACGAAGAAAGAAAATCACAATATTGATCCATATTTTTTCATCCAATCTAAGCTTTCGGCTTACATAAGCCATTATCAAAGATGACAATTACAGTACAATATATTATGCAATACACGGAGAAGAAAGTGATGAATAGTCTGTTTCTGTTTACATGGATGATTTCCAAGCAACGATAAACACGTGCATATAAGACGCTAGAAGCAAAAATCGCACCGCAGCTCATGACGTCACACATGACCACGCGAGAGTGAATTCGAGAAGTATTAAGTATGGGTATTAATATTGTGATTTTCTTTCTATTTATTTAATGAAACATGCATGAATATATATATATATATATATATATATATATATATATATATATATATATATATATATATGTGTGTGTGTGTGTGTGTGTGTGTGGAGAGAGAGAGAGATGGTGAAACACACCTATTCTATGGTTAATAGACTCTCCCACCTAATATAAATAGTAGTAAGAGAAACGATGTTAGTTGATGTCGGATGACAGTTGAACTCTCTGCCTTCGGGCAGAGAGGAACCCGGACGAGGCTATTCCGAAGGGCAGAGTTTCGTCTGGGGAGGTAGACAGGCCCGATCCCGTTTATGCGGGTTCTACGGGGATTTTTTGGGCCGAGTCTACGGGCTCGGGAACCCCACATTAAATTCGGCCTTGTGCCACATGTGACCGCGTGGGGCAGTTACTAGCGTCGATGTCGGACGACAGTAGTCGACAGCTAGTCGAATACGAAGTAGTCAGCGACCACAACAAGATTAGTCTGCGTAATACCAACTTCCTAAAATTTGGTACGTCAAACTATTTAGGACCGATTTAGTACAAATACAAGCCTCCACTGTTGTTCTAACGAAATCTTCTAGTTGGTACCTCGACCTCGGGAATTTAATCTTACTATTAGATTGGCTATTAAGTCTCGTCGTTTTACTGTTGAAATGGCTAGATGTAACCGTAACTTCTATTCTGATAGTTTCTTTTTTCGAACTTCTCTCTTGTGGAACTATCTTCTGATTTCTTGCTTCCCTGTCCCCTACTACAGCCTTCAAAACTGTAAATGCAACGTCAATCGCCATCTTCCGTCATGTTGATCCCTGTTTCTTCAGTATAATTTCCCCCCCCAAGTTTTCTCTTTCTCTTCCACTCCCAGTAAACCCGTTTGCGTCTTAGTAGCATTATCGCCTTGCTTTGAGTGAAATGATTAAAATAAGTCTCTAAATAAATTGAATTATACTATCTCCCAGGCGAGCTGATACAATTTCGGTGAAACTCTGAGTCAGAAAGATAAGTTGAACATTTAATTGAATTTTCGTCAGTATATTCGGCGGACAAGTCAAGCGGAAGACCTGGCCAGGTAAAATATCTTCAACTTTCTCAATGTTCTCGCTATCTTTATTAATATTAATTTTTCTCGTCTGTCTTTTTACTTATAATTGTATATTTCTTCTTGTGACTATTGACTACTGATATTACTTCTGCAATTACAGTCGTTTGACACTACTACAATTCAGATCAATTCCCGATTTTGCTGCTGAATAGTTAAGACTTTCAGGCAATCAAGGGAGCTTCAGTTGAAACGAAAAATGGAAAAGCATATCAATTCAAAGGAATCAGATTTACTGCATGTTTTTCTTGATGTTCAACTTTTCCTTATTTTTGTACTTATTTTATAATAATAATAATAATAATAATAATAACTAGAAAATCTCACGTTTTTCCGATTAAAATTTTCTGATAAATCTTAATTCTTAACTTAATATTAGAATAAGCCGAAGGCGAGTTCTACGACAATAAAATATCCGTACAAAATCCCCAGTTGCATCCTTAAATATTTGAGCTTAACAACTTTAACAAAATATTCCAATAACACTCAAAAATATAAATGCTGGTCGTTATTTTAAGAAGTGGGTAGAAATGAGAAAATTTGAAGTTGACAACTTTCTCCATTTCACTAAAACAGACGTTAAACACTTTTTTCATTGAAATCAAGTAGTGTCTCTCCCGCTCTTTCCATGCAATTAAAACTCAATAGTTCATTATTTATGAGATATTGACAGGAGACGTTAACACTTTTATCTTCCCCTATTTCAAGCTAAATCTCCGTCTTTCGAACATTCCTCTTAATAATATTTTTAAAATTCAGCAGACAACGATATTTTATTTAATTTATGGTAATTGAACTTTTGACGATTGCCTTATTCGCTTTCCGTCGTTCGATACTGTGCGGCTGAGAAATGTCACTTTTTTTTGTATTTCTTTTAATTTCTGTTGTTTACTCATTTCGTCCCAGTTTCCAACCAGAAACCTAAGGTGAGAATTGGCATCATGATGATATTTTTTACTGAGCAAATCATCTTTAAAAAAAATGACGCAAACGAAGACCACATACATTTTACATAAATAAAACCCTTTCGTAAGGTGTGAGCTATACTTGTGAGTACAATGTTTTGTATTTCTTTAAGGTATGGGCTCTCAGGAATCCCTTCAGTGAGTTTATCGGAACCTTTTCCAGTTAATCCGAGAGCTCCAACTACAACTGGTAGTATTCCATTTTTTTAGATTTTCACTACGACAACCTTGTATTTTGACGACTTTTTGAAGATATTCAAAGAATCATTACAATCGGAAGGGACTTCAATGTCAATACGAAAAGAGATTCAGTTTTTGTGGTCTTTGATCACGATGTCTGGGTGAGTAGCCTTTCTGTTTTTTTTGGTCTTTGATCAGGATGTCTGGGTGATTAGCTTTTCTGTTTTTATGGGCTTTGATCACAATATCTAGGTGATTAGTTTTTCTGTTTTTGTGGTCTTTGGTCAGGATGCCTGGGTGATTAGCTTTCCTCTTTTTATGGTCTTTGATCAGGATGCCTGGGTGATTAGCTTTTCTGTTTTTATGGGGTTTGATGAGGATGCCTGGGTGATTAGCTTTTCTGTTTTTGTGGTCTTTGGTCAGGATGTCTGGGTGTTTAACTTTTCTGTTTTTGTGGTCTTTGATCCGGATGTCTGGATGATAAGCTTTTCTGTTTTTACGGGCTTTGATCACAATGTCTCGGACATTGGCTTTTCTGTTTTTGTGGTCTTTGATCACGATGTCTGGGTGAGTAGCCTGTCTGTTTTTTTTTGGTCTTTGATCAGGATGTCTGGGTGATTAGCTTTTCTGTTTTTATGGGCTTTGATTAGGATGCCTGGGTGATTAGATTTTCTGTTTTTTTGGTCTTTGATCACGATGTCTGGGTGATTAGCTTTTCTGTTTTTATGGGCTTTGATCACAATATCTCGGTGATTAGTTTTTCTGTTTTTGTGGTCTTTGATCAGGATGCCTGGGTTTAGCTTTCCTCTTTTTATGGTCTTTGATCAGGATGCCTGGGTGATTAGCTTTTCTGTTTTTATGGGCTTTGATCACAATATCTCGGTCATTAGTTTTTCTGTTTTTGTGGTCATTGATCAGGATGTCTGGGTGATTAGTTTTTCTGTTTTTGTGGTCTTTGATCACGATGTCTGGGTGATTGCTTTTCTGGGTCATTGATCAGGATCTCTTTAGTTTTTCTGTTTTTGTGGGCTTTGATCACAATATCTCGGTCATTAGTTTTTCTGTTTTTGTGGTCATTGATCAGGATGTCTGGGTGATTAGTTTTTCTGTTTTTGTGGTCTTTGATCACGATGTCTGGGTGATTAGCTTTTCTGTTTTTGTGGTCATTGATCAGGATCTCTGGGTGATTAGTTTTTCTGTTTTTGTGGTCTTTGATCAGGATGTCTGGGTGATTAGTTTTTCTGTTTTTGTGGTCTTTGATCACGATGTCTGGGTGAGTAGCCTTTCTTTTTTTTTTGGTCTTTGATCAGGATGTCTGGGTGATTCTTTTCTGTTTTTATGGGCTTTGATCACAATATCTAGGTGATTAGTTTTTTTTTTTGTGGTCTTTGGTGGGATTTGATTAGCTTTCCTCTTTTTATGGTCTTTGATCAGGATGGGTTTGATGAGGATGCCTGGGTGATTAGCTTTTCTGTTTTTTTGGTCTTTGGTCAGGATGTCTGGTGTTTGTTTTTTGGTCTTTGATCCGGATGTCTGGATGATAAGCTTTTCTGTTTTTGTGGGCTTTGATCACAATGTCTCGGACATTGGCTTTTCTGTTTTTGTGGTCTTTGATCACGATGTCTGGGTGAGTAGCCTGTCTGTTTTTTTTTGGTCTTTGATCAGGATGTCTGGGTGATTAGCTTTTCTGTTTTTATGGGCTTTGATTAGGATGCCTGGGTGATTAGATTTTCTGTTTTTTTTTTTGGTCTTTGATCACGATGTCTGGGTGATTAGCTTTTCTGTTTTTATGGGCTTTGATCACAATATCTCGGTGATTAGTTTTTCTGTTTTTGTGGTCTTTGATCAGGATGCCTGGGTTTAGCTTTCCTCTTTTTATGGTCTTTGATCAGGATGCCTGGGTGATTAGCTTTTCTGTTTTTATGGGCTTTGATCACAATATCTCGGTCATTAGTTTTTCTGTTTTGTGGTCATTGATCAGGATGTCTGGGTGATTAGCTTTTTCTGTTTTTCTGTTTTTGGTTTTGTGGGCTTTTGATCACAATATCTCGGTCATTAGTTTTTCTGTTTTTGTGGTCATTGATCAGGATGTCTGGGTGATTAGTTTTTCTGTTTTTGTGGTCTTTGATCACGATGTCTGGGTGATTAGCTTTTCTGTTTTTGTGGTCATTGATCAGGATCTCTGGGTGATTAGTTTTTCTGTTTTTGTGGTCTTTGATCACGATGTCTGGGTGATTAGTTTTTCTGTTTTTGTGGTTTTGTGGTCTGTTTTTGTTGATCAGGATGTCTGGGTGATTAGTTTTTCTGTTTTTGTGGTCTTTGATCGATGTCTGGGTGATGTCAGGATGAGCTTTTTCTGTTTTTATGGGCTTTTCACAATATCTCGGTCATTAGTTTCTGTTTTTGTGGTCATTGATCAGGATCTCTGGGTGATTAGTTTTTCTGTTTTTGTGGTCTTTGATCATGTCGATTGCTTTTCTGTTTTTGTGGTCATTGATCAGGATCTCTGGGTGATTAGTTTTTCTGTTTTTGTGGTCTTTGATCACGATGTCTGGGTGATTAGCTTTTCTGTTTTTGTGGTCTTTGATCACGATGTCTGGGTGATTAGCTTTTCTGTTTTTGTGGTCTTTGATCACGATGTCTGGGTGATTAGCTTTTCTGTTTTTGTGGTCATTGATCAGGATGTCTGGGTGATTAGCTTTTCTGTTTTTGTGGTCATTGATCAGGATCTCTGGGTGATTAGTTTTTCTGTTTTTGTGGGCTTTGATCACAATATCTCGGTCATTAGTTTTTCTGTTTTTGTGGTCATTGATCAGGATGTCTGGGTGATTAGTTTTTCTGTTTTTGTGGTCTTTGATCACGATTTCTGGTCATTGATCAGGATCTCTGGGTGATTAGTTTTTCTGTTTTTCTGTTTTTGATGATGTCTGGGTGATTAGTTTTTCTGTTTTTGTGGTCTTTGATCACGATGTCTGGGTGATTAGCTTTTCTGTTTTTGTGGTCTTTGATCACGATGTCTGGGTGATTAGCTTTTCTGTTTTTGTGGTCTTTGATCGATGTCTGGGTGATTGCTTTTCTGTTTTTGTGGTCTTTGATTAGGATGTTGGGTGATTAGCTTTTCTGTTTTTTGGGCTTTGATCACAATATCTCGGTCATTAGTTTTTCTGTTTTTGTGGTCATTGATCAGGATGTCTGGGTGATTAGTTTTTCTGTTTTTGTGGTCTTTGATCACGATGTCTGGGTGATTAGCTTTTCTGTTTTTGTTTTGATGGTCTTTGATTAGTTTTTCTGTTTTTGTGGTCTTTGATCACGATGTCTGGGTGATTAGCTTTTCTGTTTTTGTGGTCTTTGATCACGATGTCTGGGTGATTAGCTTTTTCTGTTTTTGTGGTCTTTTTTGATCACGATGTTTGATTAGCTTTTCTGTTTTTGTGGTCTTTGATCACGATGTCTGGGTGATTAGCTTTTCTGTTTTTGTGGTCTTTGATCACGATGTCTGGGTGATTAGCTTTTCTGTTTTTGTGGTCTTTGATCACGATGTCTGGGTGATTAGCTTTTCTGTTTTTGTGGTCTTTGATCACGATATCTCGGGGATTACATTTGATTGTTCTGTCTGTGTGTATTGTCAAGTCATAAAATTGTTACAGGTTCGATCTCTGTAAGCGGGTCTGGGTTATGTTCATACCAATTTCTTAGAGTTTCCTTCCCGTAAAGTTCAAGATTTTCCAGTGTAGATATTGGCCCATTGTATCATGCCGAGTTTCATATTTAGTGGATGCTAGCACCGTCAAAACTAATACAAGATGCTCAATTATTTCTTGATACTTATCACAAAATCTGCATTTGGGGCTAACACAATCTTTTAGTATGTGTGTTTGGTAATTTCTAGTTAGCAAGCATAGGTCCAGTGCAGCAAGAATAAAACCTTCGATTTCAGCTTTCAAGACTGCACCACGCAACCATGTTGTCTACATGAGCTAGTTTTGTACGGACATAGTATTGACCATGAAGAGGCTTATCTTGCTATCGTTTCTGCATTTGACTTAGCCTATTATTATTATTATTATTATTCACTGATTGAATTTCATATTAGTAGCAACGGGTAGAAATTACATGACAGTATGTCTCCTTAATGAGCTAACAACATTTTCACCACACAAGCTGTCTGTTCTTGTAAGAATGATTCCAACTGACTCGACTTTCCATCTCTTCTAGTCTTCCCCTTTGTCGTTTTTTGGTAACGCTTCGATAATGATTGGCACGGCTCCCACTTTTATGTTTAACATCTCCCGTTTTCTGCCAAGGATTATACACTTATTTATAATTTAACTTTCTTACAGATCTGCTGTGTGGAAAACCAAATCAAAAATGTCCATTATCTGACACGGTTTTTTTCTCTAGTTCTTTACATCTAGAAAATTCGGTATTTTATTCTGGGTTGGGTGATTCAGTTGACTATTCAACGTTTTTTTTAAACATTCCTCCAAGCAAGTCGACAAAGTCACTAAAACACAAGTGCTTACTGAAAGTGAAAAAAAAAAAAAACGAAGAAAACATTATGGAGGAAAAATGGCAATAAATGCATAGGATTCAAGCTGACAATAATTGACAATGTTGTACTTAATTTTTTGAAAATCTTAGTTGACAGGAAATTAAGAATTTGGAAAAAGTTTCACTTGTGAGAGAAGAAGCTATTAGCGTAGAACTTACGGTTAGATCGAGCAAATTCAACAATAAAATAATGAGACCTATCTGCCAATCTAGCCCTGCGCTTAAATTCCTAAAGGCGACGTACCAATGAGGAATACTCATCAGAATAATTACCATGAAAATGTTTGTAGAAAAGGAGCAGGGAAGCTACGCTACAAGTTGTGTAAAAATTCATTGATGCCGATATGCCATTTCAAAACCGAAAACATTGCAGATTCTTTTTTGCATTATGTCAAAGATTCTCTTGATACACAGCAGATGCACCAGACAAGATGTGACAGCAATATTAAATACACTGACGAGTAGATGACTTATAGATGGGCGAAATAGATTCTGGTGAGAGAAATCGTTTAGTACAGTGAACTAACATTTTTAACAGCAGAGCTAGCAACTGACTCGTAAAAATCTCGGAGGAATTTAAGTTTCAGTCTCTAGTACAAATTCTGGCCTGTGAATATACCATAGATCTTTGTGTAGTCAAAACCTAGTTGCCTCCGTAATCCTTAGAGGATCACTTTTCCAAACCATTTATGTTTGTTCTTGTCTTCTTTCTTTACCAAATTGTCGCATTTTTTCCAATATTGTTCTCTGCATTATCTTGAAGTTTTCCTGTGTTTTCTCGTCTTTGCCAATTTTTTTTTCTTATGACATTCTTGTGACGTTATTAAAAGTGCCCAAGTTTTTCTTTTTGAGTTTCCCTCTAACGTTGATGTGTCCACATCGTTGCATCTGTTGTCTGAAGTGTCCGCATATTTGTCTTTCTTCCCATTTTTTGCGTTGTCTTTGAACTTCATTCATCATTTATATGTTAAATATAAGACCCAAGAATCCGAAGGCGTATTGGAATAGCGAATGAATGCCTTTCAAAAAGTATGCAAAAATGTATTAAGAGATAGATATTTCCGTTAGAAATAAGACAAAACGTATGCTGAACTTCTATGCAATATCAATCCTCGCATACGGCAGTGAATGCTGGGAATTTTCCTCATAAATGGATATGCGACTTGAAACGATAGAGATGTTCTTTAAACGGAGGCTGATGATACTATGGATAGAAGATGTGAATAAGAATTAAATTTTAAGGGAAATGAAAATAAAAAAAAAACATATTTGTCCATAAAATCAGAAAGAGACTGTTGAAATATGGATATATTTTAAGAGAGGAGGGAGTTCTGAATTATATAATTAGTTAAAAGTATTTACTCAGTCAGTTATGTGCCATGCGTGATACACGCTTAGGCGATCATGTATCTTCTATACATGACTGACGAGTCAGATTCTTTCCCCTCAGTAGGTTGCCATTTCTTTCTGCAGTAGACCAGTTGCCATCCAAGGCTATAGAACCCCGTCTATCCTGCTATTTACCCATAGCTAGGAAAGAAGAGGATTCATACCTTTCCCAAGAGTAATAGCACGTAAGTGAATGCAATCGATTCGAGTGGAATTAGAACTCGGCTCTCCGATTCCTAATCCGAGCCGCTGTCCATTACTCCATCGTATTCACTGCTAGTAGTTTCGTCTTCAAAGTTATCATTAGTTTGGCCTCCAGTTGTATCAACTGCTATTTATATGATGGGGAATTGCATATGAATACAACAGTCTTCCCCATTAGGGACTTACCTGTTAGGGAGAATTTTATGATCGAGAAGAGCCTTCTGATGATTCCACAACTGGAGAGTTTGTGAAGTAAGCCTTGTCGAAGGCTTTTGAGATATCTAGAGCTATGATCCTCAAGGTGTGTTTGTCGACAAGAGCCTCGCTGATTCTGTGAGTGGTGGTAGTTGAGACGTCGGCAGTGGATCGGGCCCACACTGCTCGGCACTGAAGAGGTTGTTCTTTTCTGGGTGTTCGACAACCTTCTTATTGATTATGGCCTCAAAAAACTTGCTGATGATACTGAGGAGATTGATGGGTCTGTACCGGGAGATGGGTCTGTACCGGGAGTGGAAAGATCGCACGCCCACGTTCTTGAAAACGCTGTCCATAACTTTATCTATAATAATATATATCTTCTGAAGGTGGCAGGAAGAGATATTGAAATATTAACCCCCATCAATCACAAATCATGTTTTCTAATTACATATTGTTTACCGCTCGGCGTATTTTATGAGCATCTTCCTTCTTACAATACAATCAGCATTATTTTTTGTTCGCTTTTTATAAGCAAGCTTTCTTTGAAATATCTTCATAATAATAATTTTTTTTCACAGCGAAAACAAAGATTTTATCACAGTTTTCTTGGCTTAGCCACCATCAGGAAAGGGCTGTCGACTTTATTTATATCACAGTGTGCTTGGTTCGTCTAATTCTTCTTTTATGTGCTGTGTCCACTCATCACGCGGGCGATCATGGCTCTCCACAATATCCTGCCTTTTGTAGCTCTTAATAAAGTTTGTCTTTTCCTTATTTCTCCTAAACCCTGATCCGCTATCTCTTTACGCAAGCTCATCAACGGTGTTATTTGATCTGTTTGTCTCTGTCCCATTTGCTCTCAGTCTGTCCTGTGAGTATCAGATTCTCCAAACCCTCCTTCCTCATTCTGTGTCCTAGAAATTTCTACTGTCTCTTCCTGATATTAAGTACAAATTAACTTTTTGTTTCCGTTTTCTCTAAAATCATGTCGTTGGTCGCATGTTCGGCCCATGCCATCCTCAGTATCCTTCTGTAGAACCACATTTCTGTTGCCTCAAGTCTCTTCCTTATGTTTAAGATTGTCCAGCATACACTGCTATATAGGATGACAGACATAACTTAACCGTTCAGTACTCTTTTCTTTGTTTCGAACGAAGTTTTTATGTCTGTTATTACACCGCTTAGATTTTGGAAATTCTCTTTGGCTATCCCAATGCACTTTCAATAGAATGTCGTTATTATTATTGTTATTATTATTATTATTATTCGAAATAGCAGTTGTAGTCGTATTATTATTATTAGTTATAGCAGCAATAGTAGCAGTTGCATTATTATTAGCAGTAGTAGTTGTAGTAATATTAGTTGCATTATTATCATTGTTATTATTATTTTTAGCAGTTGCAGAAGTCGTATTTTTATTAATCATAATAGCAGTAGCAGAAGTATTATTTTTAGTAATACTGGCAGTAGCAGTAATAGTAGTTGCATTATTTTTTATTAGTAGAAGTAGTAACAGTAGCCGTTGTATTATTTGTAATCGTAGTAGCAGTAATAGTAATTGTATTATTAATACAAATATTCCTAGTAGAAATAGTTGTCATTTTTTATTATGGTCATTATTAATTGCAGTAGTAGTATTAGTTACATTTTTCTTCTTCTTCTTCTTCTTCTTCTTATTCTTCTTATTATTATTATTATTATTATTTGCGTCTAAAAACAATGCAACTCAACAATCAGGTCAAAATCAAATGACGGGCAATTAATTAACACTTAATTAAACTGCTTCTTTTGTTTTTCATACGTGTTCCGTTCACACAAAACCATATAAACAAACCCATACACATACGCACACGGAGTTACATACACGTAGGGCTACTTTACTGAGCACACACAGATACAGACGCACACAGGTATAGACACGCATGCTCTCGTATGCACACATACTTACAGACCTGTAGGCAAAAACTTCTTTCATACGCACACAGACATACATATAAAAGCATCCGTCATAACCCACATACATATCAATTCAAGATAAAAGATATCCATATACACATAGTTACACATATAACGATATTCACACGCATGTAAACTCATGCACATACAAATATACGCATAACTTATTTACTAAAGACTTTCCAAAACTGAATTCCCTAATGTCGTTTAATTTTCTGGCAGACAGAAGGTAGAAGAAAAAAAAATCATTGCCTGAAGACATTAAAAAAACATGGCGGACTCAGCAGTTTTTAATTCAGCTCCCTGCGTTAAGCTCTTTGTGTTACTTTCTTTCATATTTCCATTCGTTTTTAATAATAAGACCAACATGAAACAGTCTTTGAGATTTATCAGCATATGGCGTATAAGTAGAAGAAAAAAAAAAAGAAGAGTATTTTGAGATGTGTGATGAATATTTTTGCCCCTGCCAGTCTGTTAAAATGAAATTAAATTCAAGCAATGATAATTTAGAACATAATTGTTGTTAAAAATAGTTATGGCTGAGAGTGTTATTCTTTGACCCTAATCGTTTACTGTGGCAGACAGGTGACACCCGTTTAGTCACTCATAAGTGGTTGAAAGCCACACAGGAAAATGAAGTTGTATTGTTGATGTATACGCACTGGCAAGCGTCTGATTGGGATTGTAGGTTTAAAAATAAACGCTGGTGGAATATTGCACAAAAATCAGACACACATATTGTGTGCACACATACACCGATGGAAACGCAACTTCGACGTGCTTAGAAACCTTTACTTTCTAGATCAATTACGACTGAATAGTGAGTGTGATTTTTACTTGGTGCCACTTACTTTCGTCCTTGAGCCACATTTATGTCACGCATTTAAAATCACTATATATATATAATGGAAAATAAAAAAATATATATAAATATATATATATTATTATCCATATATATATATGGCATAATAATGCGTCGCCGGGATACTCTTAAGTATCCCGACGAACTATTGTTACGGTATATATATATAGAATATATATATATATATTTTTATATATATATATATATAGTGATTTTAAATATATATATATATATTTATAGTAGTGATTATATATATATATATATAATAAAAAAGTATGTGTGTGTGTGTGTGTAAATGTTATGAAATAATGGTACAGATTTAAAAAAAAATAAATGAATATTTTGAATTAAACAAAGTATTTTCAAATGCAATTTTTGAAAAAACAGATCGAATATGTTATTAAAAAACTTTTTTAAATATTAAATTAAAAAAAGTAAAATACTTTTTATTTTTTAAAAAAGTATTTAACTTTAAAATTTTCGATTAAATTTGTATTTGAAAATATTAATCTGTTTTTCATTTATTCAAATACTTGCATTCAACATACTTTGTTTAATTCAAAATTTTCATTTTATTTTTTTTTAAATCTATGGTTTTATTTCATAACATTTAAATGTATACCGTTTAAAGTTTTTTCTAAATGTGGCGTGGTATTTTTATTTGCTCCTAACTTTGCTTAAAAGGTTGAGAAACACTGACCCAAATTATGAAGCTGATTTTGACCTAGATAAAGTATGTGAATACTGTATGATAAGATAACGGAAAATATGACATCGAAATCCGAAGGTACATTGGAATAACAAACGATGCTAAAAAAACTAGCCAATGTTTTAATGTATCATAAAATTTCTTAAGAAACAAAGAAAAATATAGTTTCAACCGTTATGTAATATCACCCCTCTTACACGGCTAGATAAGACAATTTATTTATAGATAAAGAGAAGATTCAAGAGAATATAAATAGGGTTCTACAGAAGGATGCTGAGAATACAATAGGCGGAGCATGTAAGCAACAGGGAAGTTATAAGGAAAATGGAGGCAAAAAGGAGAGTTATAAGAAATAGTTTGATTGATTCGTATTCTACGGTTTATCAAGACTTTGCACGTTAGTTAAAAACGGAAAATATTTCAGATTGTAAGCATTTCCTTTTTGGGGGGATATTAATGGTTTAGCAATAAACGTTTTACTAATAAACCCAATAGCGTTAGAATGGAGAAGAGGTGAATTTATACTTTTCCCAAGGGTACATTTGAATAAATGAATATAGCGAAACCAACGGGAATTCGAACTCGGCTCTACGGTTAACAATTCCCGGCATCAAACATTGCACCACCCGTACATCTAAGCTTACAGCACCTGGTATTCCCAAACGGTCCCCAAGCTAGGTGTTGACCAAGCTCAACGTTGCTTAACTTTGGTCATCGTATGGGAGTCGGCGTTTCAACGTGATACTAAAAAGAAGGTTTAGAAACTTTGATACTCTGCAGACATAGTGAAGACAACAGGGAGAGAGGTAAACAGCGAGAAGCATACCTAATAAGCTTTTCTGAATGAATACCAGAACAGGGATTCGGAGGTATAGTAAATAGACCAACCACTGAGTGATACAAAGGATCGGAAGTTGTGGAGAGCCATAATCGAACACATCCTGAAGTGACACGGTACATAGGAGAAGAAAGAAAAGCAGACGTTGCTTAGTAGATATTCTAATACATTTTTTAAAGTAGTAAAACTTCACAGACGATATCTGCGTTATATACATTGATGAAGACTGTCAGTAGGTTCACTGCAGAAACAGAAATGGATGAAAGCAAAGTGTTATGACATCAGTACGCACAAGTTTACAATCCATTAGAAGCGTTTGTAGAACAATCCATTGTAAAATATAATTAATCAAGCACAGAATAAGACAGAGGCTCAAAAGAGTTTAAAACAGGACCAATCCCTGCCCTTGTAGGGGTCACACGATACTGGCTATGATAGCGCCAAATTCTACGATTCATCCTCTTTTTACTTCAACCAAGTAAAATGAAGCAAGTAGTTTCCTTTTCCACAAGACCTAAACAGTGACATCAGCTTTCGGAAGAACGGAAACGGCAATATTTAGGGAAATTATTGCTATCTCAACAAGGTAGCCGGCGATTGAAATGTACCGCTTCTTTGACAACGACGATTAACATGAGAGCCAGACGCTTTTTTTCTTTAGCTAAGTCTTCAGATGCAAATTGTCTGCAAATATTTCTTTTTCATTCCCTTTCAGTATTTGGGCGTTACATATATTTAAATAATACAGGTTTTTGAGTTCCTGCATTTTCAATATTTGTCATCTGTCTTGGTGCACATGATTTAGTGCTAGCCCTTCACTAGCAGTTTTTAACCAAGAACAACATTCTCATGGTTCGACAACCATTATATTCCCCAGTTCTTGCTTCATGCGACATTCTCTTGTCAGTAAAACTGAAATCCCACTCGAAAGGAATAATATCTCAAGACAGCGAAGAGATCCAGGAGTATACGAGGAAGCAGATGAACGTTATCCAAAAAAGGAGTTCCGTATATTCTTCCATCAATAGAAACGACGCCAGATAAAGTTTGAGGCTTTAGAAGAGAACTACTTCGAAGGAGATTAAATGCCGAATTAATATGTGTTTGTAGTTTTATTTTTAGGGTACCAATCCCGATACTTTTTTTGTTATCAATCTTCCTATGTAATCACTTACTATAAAACAGGAATATAACGTGTAGATTTAATCTTGAGTAAATCGAATCACGTTTTCAGGGTTTGTAATTTTCCTTTCGGTTAGTGTATATGGAACACCGTACAGGAAGCAAATATTAGTTTATTATCAACTTTCTTTCTCAAGAGATAATTTGAAGTGTGCTCTAATCGGAAATACAAGCATATTATATCTGTCGATAAATTTGACGCGATCTAATATGTTGGAACATGGACGACTAACAATCGGCATGAACTATCCGGACAACCCAATAATTCATTCAAGACCATTCTCTTTGTTAAACTCGGAAAATTGACCTTTCACTCTTAATGCTAATTATACTCGGCATTTTTCTCTAAATATGCCAGATTTCTCCTGTAAATATAGCAGATTTCTTCCCTATATATACCAAATTTCTCCTCAAAATATGTCCGATTTTTCTCTATGTATAAATGATTTATCTCCTAAATATATGCGATTTCTCCTCTAAACATACCAGATTTCTTCTCTAATACCGGGTGTAACAGCAGAATTTTCCAACTGGTTTAAAGGAAAATTGTCGAATTATTAGATTAATCTTTAAACCGTTGTAGCTTAGAAATGATTAAAGATATCTTACTGTAATTTTACGAGGTTTTTATAATACTATTGGACTCTACTTTGAAATATAACAATGCATTTACCACTAAGTTGAAACCATGATCCCTCTTGCTATTGTGGACTCCTGATCCAGTTTTCCTCTATGATGTTCCTCTTTTTTAAATTTATTCAACGTTCTCTTGATGGTTCTTGAATGGACTTTGAAGATGGAAGCCAGAATATGAATTTTGGTACCATTACTGAAGGCCTGAATGATCTTTTTTTTCTTTTTACCATTGCTCAGTTGAGAAGATATAGTGAGTTTGACACAAAACGATTTGAACCTGTTCTCTTTCTAGCTGAATAACTCAAAGGACTTTTTCATGACAAATGGTGTCAAGTTGGCTAAACGTCCTACAACCTGGAAAAAAGAAACTCAATTAGTTTAGTAGTTTTTTTTAGATATTAAACATTTTGTGGGATGGACAATTATCCCATAATGTTACACGATTTGGACAAGTTTGCTGTTACACCCGATATACCAAATTCTTTTCAAGCCACATACAGCTTTATACATAAAAATCTGTTTAAATTTCACAGGGTCGAAGTACTCACATTCCTTTCGTATTTCATTGTTAAGAAGGAAGTTAAAATCTAACAACTTATTTTCAAGAGCCCCTACATGGTGGAAAAGACACCCGAGAGGATTCTCCCCCGATAATTACGATGTTAACCATTTCAAGTCCAGAGTTAACCGTTATGTGTCTTACATATCCTCATAATCTACGATTCTAACGTACATAAAACAACGCCATTTAGTAACGCTCTAGCTTGAGTTGCCCTTAAGCCTTGTACTAGGTTTAAAATTAGTTGGATATAGTGTATTAATACAAAGTGAGATTAATGGCGAAACCAGTGATAATTTACCACACTGGTAATGACAGGTGACATCGGGAGATTGTACATTTTGTATAACACAAGAGAGCATTAGTGTTGCAATCAATGACGTTAACGAATTATCAACTGCTTGTGATGTCTGGGCACGGTTATTCCAAACCTGCTGCAGTACCTCCCTCGTTGTGCTAAAGAGAATGTATCGGTGTGCATATACGCCATCGTGACAATAATGAGGAAGGATAGCTTTAGCCTATCGCTCACATATAAATATATCAACAGCCTATATTGTGTCACATTCTGGGGGCACATCAATACTTGGTGGATCATTTACTGTCGGATATAAAACTTATAGACAAATAATCACAATGAATTAATAGATAAGTAGACATATGTTTGGATTTTAATTAAGGGGACAATGTCTGGGGGACAGATACGATCTTTGCAAAAGTTAAAAAGGTAGACATTTCTTTGTCTTATATTCGTGTCATTTGGTATCCACCATGTAATTGGCCCTTTTCACAAGGCACAGTCAGTAAGGATATGCCTCCCTAGCAAGCACATGTAGGTGATTAAATATTTTTTTCAATGGTTCTAGTATACTATGAATTCGTAGTAAGGATTTGAGACATTTGTACAGGTTTGCCCAGAATTAACACTGTTGATTGTGAAACGAATTTAAAAAACAACAAAACAAAAACAAAAAAAAAAAACAAAAAAACAATAGCAAACATGCTTGAATATTTACAGCGAACTTACAAGAACGGATAACAAATGTTTCCACATGTTTGAGGTTTTAATTCTTTCTATCAGTCGGTGTTTTTTTTCCGATGTACAAATCTAGCTCATGTTTCTCGCATAAAAAAAAGAAAGACGTAAAACAGTGAAGCAGCTGGTTAAAAAGTTAATAATAATATAATTTCGGCGTCTGTATTAAATTGCTGAAAACAGTCAGATATAGGTAGATAAATATTTGGGAACGCAAAATGAGGAAAGAAAGATCCGAGAATTAAACACAGAGAAGGCGCTTCCATAGATTCAAGTGTAGAGAAAAGCGTCGAGTAATGCAGTTGATAAGTGTAAGTAAATGAATGGAAGAAGAAATAAATATTATAATGACAAATGCGGACATGTAATGGAGGATAAGTATTGCTTAAAGGAAGAACAGACAACGCTGTTACATACATAGTACATACACACACATACAGACATATATACCGGGTGTAACAGCAAAATTGTCGAAATTGTGTAACAGTAAAATTGTCTAATTGTTAGATTAAGCTCTGAACCGTTGTATCTTCGAAATGAATAAATATATCTTACTGGAATTCTCCGAGGTTTTTCTAACAGTATTGGACTTTGAGAAATAAGAATGTATTATCACTCTAAGCTTAACAGAAGAATCGTGATGAAATCGATCATAAACGAAAATGGCAAGTTCATTAACTAATCATAGCTATGGATCAGAAGCTCGTGAAGGATTGAAATAAAGTTAATATATATATATATATATATATATATATATATATATATTATTCCAGGATCATTTTCCAACTTATTCAAGATGATCTTCTGCCTCTCTAAGCTTCTAACGTTATGTCCTGGTGTAACAGGGAGCCTTAGAGGTTTCAAGTACGATTTCATTTTCAAGTATTTTTTCACTGTTCTTCGGACTGTCATAGCTGAAACTTCTCTCTCACGTGCCAACCTTCTCAGGGATTGAGTTGGATTTTTCTAATTGATCTCTTTTGAAATGAGTTGAAATAATGATTCCTCTTGCTGTTTTGACCTCCTGATCTAGTTTTCCTCACTTCTATTCCCTGTTTTTTTGTTTTTGTTTTTAACCTATTCCACGTTCTCTTGGTGGTTTTTGAATGGACTTTGAAGGTAGAAGCCAGAGTATGAATGTTGGTACCATAATTGGATGATACTTTCCTCTTACAATTGCTCAGTAGGAGAGGCCGTGTGTCTGACACAAAACAATTTTAACCAGCTCTCATTTGGCTGAATAATCAAAGGCTTTTTCAGTGATTCTTACGACGAATGGTGTCAAGATGGCTAAAATCTCATCTGAAAACCTGGAAAAACTCAGTTTAGCGTTTTCTTTTTTAGATATTAAGCTTTTTATACGATGGATAATCAGGCTCTTCTACGATATGTAGAATTTTGTTGTTACACCCGGTATATATATATATATATATATATATATATATATATATATATATATATATATATATATATATTTAGTTTTTCAAAATTTTAGTGTTGGAATTTCAGTCCGGTGATCAATGTAAGACTTATAGCACAATTTATAATTTACTGAAGCATTACAAATTCTATATAGACAAGATACATGGCAGAATAACATTATTACTAAATCACTGTGCCATCAAAAAAAGACCTTAATTTATATATATATATATATATATATATATATATATATATATATAATACATATATTTATAATATATATATATATATATTTATATATTATATTATATATATAATATCTTACATACATCGAGAAGGAAAAATCTAAGCACATCATGGAAGAATTCGGTAATACATTTATTTCAACGGGATAAGATTTTAATATCTGCTTCATCAGACCGAAATTACAAAATGGTTTAAATTTATGCAGATATTATCTAGATAAATATAAATAATGTTGTATGATTGAGGAGGAATCGTATTTTTATTGTGCGTTTATATGCATGGGTGTCTGTGTTTTGTGAAGGTGGTATGGTGACATTGATATATTTCTATCTGTTTCAGATAATCAGGAAGTGTATCTTTATATAAGCATCGCTAACGTAACGAAACATTTTTGTTAAGTTTTCACACTGTTTATATATAGACTTTGAAAAAGAAACCTCAAGATTCCGATCAGTCCATCACTAAAAAAACAATACTTATTATTACGCTGATCTCAATCAACCATCTTCGATTTTATGCCCCTTTATACTTATTCCTTCTTAAAGGGCCCAACATAGATCATGTCTCATCGTGTCAATTAACGGATGCTTTGTTTTGCGCGTACAGTTATTTATTGAACTTAGCAAAATAGTGTGATACCGATTATCTTTAATAGTAGTGACCTGAACTTCTATCGAATTAATAACCGTCTCTCAGTAGAGGTCCTATGTGTAAATATACAGATATGTGTTGTGGTACGATCCACCTAATTTACATAGTGGAGTACCGACCATATAAATATGGTTGGTACCGGGAAGACGAGGGGAGGAAGAAGAGATCCAATCCAGAGACTCTGCCTGACTGCGACTAAGTCAACCCATTCTACAGGAACGGTCTTCCCAAGAATATACCAAACTATCTGGAAATATTGTGTACACGTTCTTGTGTCAATACAATTTGCTTCAATTACATTTTGTGTTGTATTATTATTATTCAATGCTTTATTCAAGTTTCAACAATATGCGAGAGGTATTTTAAAAGATTTGAAACGTTTTTTAACAGAGGTAGTAATAACTGTCCTAAATTTATTGCTATTTTAGCATATTATTACTACATATCTAATAAGCTAACCCGCTGATTTTTCTTATTACGGATTGGGCGTAAAGGCTATAACACCTCTTTGAACACAACCTACTAGGCACAGCAGATTTGTTCACTGAATACAGTCGAGGCATGAAGACAATTTGTAAGGTCGCTATGCAATATAGTTCTGCGTTGAGAGAGATTGGCATCAAAACTTCGAATATTCCCTACTAAACAATCCTTGTCACAGTAGACTAGTTTGCAGAATACAGTCGGGATGGGAAGACAATTTGGATGCTCGCTATGCACTAAAGTTCTGCGTTGACAGAGATTGGCAAAAATCGTTGAGCATACACTTCTAAAACACTGATTGTCACATTTGACTACTTGACAGAATGCTGTTGATTCCTAAAGGCAATATGAACGCTCGATATGCAATAAAGTTCTGTGTTGACAGTAATTGGCATCAAAATTTTGAACATACCCTTCTAAACACTGTTTGTCATATTTGACTACTTTGAAGAATTCAGTTGATTCCTAAAGACAATATGAAATCTCGATATGCAATAAAGTTCTGTGTTGATAGAAATTAGCAACAATACCCTACTTAACACTGCTTACCACAGCTGATTCCTATGCAGGATACAGTTGATTCTGAATACAGTTTGAAAGCTCGTAGTGCAATAAAGTCTTGTGTTCACAGAGATTGGCATCAACAAATTGAACACTCCCTACTAAACATTACTTATCACAGCTGACTAATTTGCAGAATGCAGTCGGGACATGAAGACAATTTGGATACTCTCTATGCAATAAAGTAAATTAACTGTTAAGTAATATCAGCCCTCCTATATGATAGTGAATGCTGCACAACCTCCTCATAGAAGACGAAATACTTTAGCCTACAGAAATGTGGTTCTACAGAAGGATGTTGAGAATACCATAGACTGAACATGTCAGTAACGAGGAAGTTTTAAGAAAACTGGAAACAAAAATACGCTTATATTTAGACTCAGAAAGAAATAGCAAAAATCTCTAGGACGCATAATAAAGAAAGGAGGCTATGAAAATTTGACACTCACAAGATATAGTGAGAGACAGAGGATTGCAGCATACCCACAAAGAATAGAAATTATGATTACGTGTTTATAAATGTCTGAAAAGACAACAAAACGTACTTAATGGGAGTCTGTGTTGGTGTGTGTATGTGTGTGTGTATGTAAGAGAAAATTTTTCATATGATTTATATATATATATATATATATATATATATATATATATATATATATATATATATATATATATATAATTAATTGGAGTCAAGTCGTTATGTAATGGTGGGTAATCTAATCTTCCAGGTCATTAGATGTGAGTTCGATCCTCGTTAGGTATATTATAATTGTAGCCTTGGGCTACAATTAATCTTCAGCATACAGTAAATTTAGGCGAGTAGGTCTACATGACGATTGCTGATGAATAGTGGGTATGAACCTCAATACGAGCCTTATATTTGTGACCTTCAGCTGAACTAACTTACGCTTAATTTATGACCACATATTATTCTCGGTATATTTACGAAGAACAGCTTATCCTGGAACACGTCTTAAATAGTAGCGCACTCAGTGAGAACCGTAGTCTTTAGTCACTGCCAGTCAGATTAATTTGTCGGTTTTATCTGCTTTTCCAGTGGGTGTCTTCATGTATCCATGGAGATTTTACAGAACAATCGACAATTTACATTCTACCAGATGTTTCTCGGTGCATGCAAATCTATGTTTATTGTCTGTGTTTACGTAAATATATACGTTTTTTGGAGAGAGAATGTGTGTAAATATTCAGTTCCTATTTCAGCGTGTCTGCACATGTCTAAGTTTTTCGTATATATCGGCGCCCTCTTATAATGTAATAGCGTGCTATGCTTTAACAAACACACATATAAATTGTACGTTTGCTAGATTATGACGCCCATGCGTATACTTTACCATGTGTCAATAGATGAATGAGATTTCGGCGTGTTTTTTTATAATTTTTTTTATTATTATTTACAACCCATTCCCATAAGATGATTTACCATCCGTTCCCATCAGAGAATTGTGAAGGCGTTTATTCACATGACATCATCTGTAAAACCTTATTCGTGAACAGGATTGGGTTTAACGTTAACAAGGTAATTTTTTTGTTATTCATTTTGTATAAAGATATTTTTATGTATATACATGTTCGTGAATTCTATATGCGTGTTGGGTTTTTTTCTGTCTCAGAAATATAGGATAGAAATTAAAAAAAAACAAGATTATTTAAGGAAGAAAATGACCGCAGCTTTTGAGTCGTAACTTTAAATATATTGATTCCAATACACTTATGTATTACAGACTTTCAGAGCCACATATGGATTGAGTGACGCACAGGATACGTAAGTTTATTTTCTTGAATAATGTCAGGAATTTGGTGGGCTTCCCTCGTCGACGTTTCACGAGATATAATGATATTTAATTGCGTTTGCAGTGATAGTGGATTCCTGTATTTACAAACTTGAAAAAAAAAAAAAAAAACAGAAAAAAAAACAGAGGCTAACCAAAGGAAAAAAATAACTTTCTTAATATGAATAAGTTTCTATTCTTAAATATCTCTAGAATGAAGTAATTGAATTGTTTTTATTTATAAAGTAGTTTTTAGACGTGATTAGCCTTTAACCATCAAATGCTAACAAGCACGCAAATATTGCATCTTGCTGGATAAAAGACACAAGTCAGACCTCCTTTAGATTCTTCTGTACATCATAGGGCTACGGTCTCATTATACTGTTGTTATTTCTGTAGCATTTTACGAAGCGGAATTACCAGCCCCAAGCCCAAACAGTTTTGACTTCAGAGATGTCCAACACCCGGACTTGTTGCCTACTAAGACAAGGAAACTCAATCTTCCCTGTTATTTAACTCATAACTTATGGGGAAGAAGTGGTGGATCTATAACTTTATCAAGGATATTTATGCGAAACTGAACGAACACTGCCGAAATTTGAACCCGACACTTCAATTACACTTTCTTCAACGATAGCTGCTACTGTACGCGCACGGCCATCTGGAATATACGATGTAACATAAATTTAGCGTGTAGTATAGGAGACAAATATTCCATATATATTCACTCGATTGCATCGATGGTTGAACTCATTCGAGTCGTTGAACCCCAGATTTGATTGCAAGAGTGAGTCAAAGAGAATTTGTAAGAGTCAAAGAGATTTTGAAAAGATAACTATGCATCATATATGCCATTCATATATTAAATTGTTAATACTGTCTACATCTTCAAATAAAAGCTAGCTTTTGCTTATAACTGAAAATTAATGCAAACATACATACATACTACGGGCTAGCCCAGATATTCACGAGTCTAAGACGTCATCCATCACGGTCCCACATCAAGAGTCAGGAGGTCATCCTCTGCCTCTACTTAGTCAATGTAGGTGGTTGCTGTGAGATCAATCTGTCTTGCGCCATTGATAGGTGTCCAGAGCAGTAAATCAGTTAGAAGTTCTTGTTTTGCTCGCCAACTAAAACTCATTTTGCGTTCACGTAAGATTGTAGAAATATCAAGAATGGGTCCATAGAGTTGTGGTTTAGTTGGATGTTGTCTCCAAGAGATGTTAAGTATAGCACTCAGAATCCGATTGTAGGTTCCCTCAAACTGAGACTTTAGAGTATTAGCTAATACCTAAGCAGTAACACCTTACATTAAAACCGCCCCTACAGTGGCGCAAAAGAAGCTTCGTTTAAGGTTGTCTGGTAGATTTTTCAAGATTTACATTCATTTTATTCAAGGCAGCCCAAGATTTTGCTATGCGAATTGACGCATATTTTTCAGTAGAATTTATCTCGCTTCCTATCTATGTAAATGATCGGACAGACTTTTTTGATTTCTCCTGAGACAGTTTGCATTGATCCTTGCTGAATGAAACATATAAATTCAGCTTTTGAGGCATTGTCAGAGTCAAACATCGTTAACAGCATATTCTAGATGATGTAGGAGAGCTGTGACATTGCTAATGGTATCTTCCGTGATAGCTAGGTCGTCCGCATAGTCAATATTGGTAAACTTTTTTGCAGTACACTATCTTGAAAAATCTTGGGGATAAACAGATGAGAAAAATATTTCAGTTTTATTTATTTATTTTTCCTGATCTCAATCGTGTAGATCTTTAACTTGTCTGTTTGACAGGCTTCGACTAACACATTATAATCGCGTGTGACAGACAAATTCTAAATCGTTGATTTTCTTTTTGATATTTCGAATATGGGTAAAATACATAAGAAGTTATACTGAAAAATTTTAAAAAAAATAAAGAATATAAGATTATTTTTTTTTTACCAGGACGTAAAGTCTTAAAGAATATTTAGTGTGTTCAGAGATTCAGTTATTTCTCTTCCGAATGTTACTGTAATTAGTTTAGAGCAAGATGAGGTCACCAAGCACACGCAATTAAATGATATCTTGACTATTTATTTTTTATGCAAACTGAACTAAAATCCGCCGAAAAAAAAATGCTGTAGAAAATTTTCAAAGATATACACAAGCTGTTTTTAGAAATATCGTTAAAACATTTGATCTTGCTTTTAATGAAAATTCGAGATAATAAATGACTTTTGCAACACGTAATCGAAACAAAAAAAGAAAACGAATTTTCTGACCAATCCATAGAAATTGATCAGAGCCTATTACAGAACTTAAGAATATGCTTTTAACTCTTTACCCGGCTTAGACGCGTATACACGTTTTTAACTAACGAGTCTTTTTCAGATACGGTCGAGTAAACACGTCCAAAACATTCAAAAACTAGCTACAGACGTGTTTATACATCGATCTTGCTTCTTTTTATATATTTCTGGGCTTGAAACTAGTCCAGTTGTCAACTCATAAGTCTGCTAGAGGATGTTAGCCACCGCTCGGATACTTCAAGATGCCTCAGGTTCTTAATTACTATCTTAAAACCATTAAAAAATTCGTCTTCAAATGAAACTTTTTCCCCAAAATAATTGGTGGTGATAGGGTTAAAGAATGATCTTTTCGGTGCATATTCTCTAAATATTTTCATGACAATTCTTTTGATGAGATTTCCTCTTTCATACCTCAACCACAGGAATTTGAAGAGATTAGAAGCAACAGAAATGTTGTTCTACAGAAGGATGCTGGGGATACCATAAACTGAACATATGAGCAACTGTGAGGTTTTACAGAAAAATGGAAACAAAATGGAAACTTATACAGGAAATTGTGGAGAGCCACGATCGACGGGACACGGAAAACCGTAAGTTATCACTGATAGTTTCTTCTCTCGTCTTTACCGTCTGTGGAACTCTTTTCCTGTTTATTGATTCCTTGTCAACTATAATATTCACGATTTTAAATGCACCATCAATCCTAGTCTTGTGTCTCACTTGAGTACTGATCTTTTATTATTCTTTCTATTATGGTATTTTACCCATGCACGCATGGAATCACCCGGCTATAAATAGGAGCAGGTACTGCCTTTTGGACACAGAAGTTTTAGGCAGTCAGCTTTGACAGTCAGACCGAACATTCTTGCTCTCGTTTGTATGTGTTTGTATTACCATTTATGTCAATTCCTCTCTTTGTGTCTTTATTTCTGGCCCTAACAAGGGCACACCACTTTCCTCAACGTTTTCTGGCTTTCATTCATTCTTAGTAACCCATTGTGCCTAAATGACTTTATCGCCTTTTTGCTTTTGAAAAATAATAATGCTATTTGTTTATGGTGAGGTTTGCGGCTAACTTTGTGTTAACATCAAAGTCATTTTTCTATAAGCCGTGTCTCTTCAGGATATGAGGATCATAGCTCTGCACAATTTACTGTCCCTTGTAGCGCCGTGTAAAATATGCTATCTCTTTTCTACCAACCATTTACAAATGCTCGTTATGTTATTTATGTGTTGCTTTCCTCTGTCTCTCTTGCTCTCAATATGTCATTTGAGTGTGAAATTTTCTATACCCTCAATCCACAATATGATCCCGAGAAATTTCAATTGACTATATGTACGTTTCCCTTTAGTTTCCATTTTAGCTGCCACTTTGTCTTTGCTCACATTTTCAGTCCCTAGAATTTTCAGTATCCTTCTGTATGACCACATTTTCTTTTGCCTCAAGTATTCTTCATCTGTGATGAGATTTTCCGACATTTCCTACCATATGGTAGGGCCAATAATATCTAAAAGTTCAGCACTCTTTTCTTTGTTTCTAATGAAATTTTCCTTTTTCTTTAATAGTTTACGTGACGTTTGGAAGGCAATTTCACTATTCCAAAGCGCTTTCGGGTTTCGGTGTCACATTTTCTATCCTCTGTTAAAATACTTCGTAGTCTGAATCTTGGGCCGTTCCTTTTGCTGACAATCATACGCTCTCTCTTCTTATAGTGACGTTTAGTCTTTTCTTCTCTCTGTTCCAGTCGTTCCTTTCTGTGTCAGCCATCAAATATCGTAGCCCACTGTATATAAATAAGACCTTGTGTAAAGATCGATAGAATATCAAAAAAGAAAGTGTATGAGAGCATAACAAATTTACACACACACACATATATATATATATATATATATATATGATAATGCATTTACAGAAGTATTTTTATATAGTATAATATATTTATAGAAAAATGGCGTGACTAAATTAAGTCTATCATGATTTAAAAGATGAAAGTCCTTATATATACAGAAAGCGTTAGGTCTGTACATAAATATATGTATAAATAAAAGATGAAAGGAACGCTTTTCTATACAAACGCGTTTCGTCTCTCGTGTTGTCGGCGTCATATAAATTGCTGTATTATATATATATATATATATATATATATATATATATATATATATATATATATATATATATATATATTTTTTATATTATATATTACATATGCAAGGGTGATTATTGGAAACGGTCAATATCAGTGATAGATCTAACATATTTAGTTGGATTGATGTGAGTTTGTGATACGGAGTTTCGCGCTATTTGCGATAGTCAGACAAACTGACGATCACAAATAGCGTGAAACCCAAGATGACAAACTCACAATCAATCCAAATAAATATATATATATATATATATATATATATATATATATATATGTGTGTGTGTGTGTGTGTGTGTGTGTGTCTCTATGTGTGTATGCGTGTGTGTGTGTGTATGCGTGTGTGTGTATATATATATATATATATATATATATATATATATATATATATATATATATATATATATATGTACGTGTTTAGCCGGTATTGTGCGGGGAGAGAATAACAGGTATCCAAGTTATATATGACAGCAAGATTCTAAGCATGGACCAAATTTTAGATTTGTAAATATGTCAGATGGCGAGAAAATTGTCTTGCCCGAAACACCAACTTTCATAGTAGCAGACATAGCAATTGATTCGATATCATCTTTCCAGTTCGTGTCAGCGGAAAACGTTAGTCAGAAAAGGAGTATGGAAGGCAGAAAGGATTCTCTCAGACGATCTTTAAGAATAGTTATAAAATTAATTAATCCGTTCTGACTGAATTCGGTTTATCTTATATATGTTTACTTTGAATAAGAAAATCCATTCAGAAATTGCCGCTTGACTTCTGACCGATTCGCGAGGATGCGAATGTCATATCTTTGATGGAAAGAAACCTTGTCACATCCTTGCTGGCAACGTTTCTGATTAGTTCACCAGTCTTTGGCCTCATATACTTATTGGAAGTGGCTATTGTTCCTTATTGCTTCGTAGGAATTCGACTTCATAGCCTAGCGATTCCGAATTTTTATCTATTTTATCAATGACGAAACTTGCTTGAAGCCATCATCCAGGGCGGAAGTTTCCCCCCCATGGAATCAACACACATATGTCTGTGATCAGGGAGAACTTTCAGTTTTTGATGATATCGCTGTGTTTTCGCCTGGAGAGGGACGGGCTCCGCCAGGTCTACTTGCCCAAGACACGCTAGCTATGAATGAATACTCCGGCTTTCAGCCCAGATATATAGAAGGAAGTTGTCATGCGCCCAGCTGCACAGCGACACTACAACAACCCCTTGGTAATCGGATGGATGGTGATGAACGTGATGAAAGTTGCGTGAATCTTGTTTTCGTCCTCCCTGCTTGTTAAGCTTTGTATAAAACAACTACCTATTTAATGAATCGATATTAAATTTAAATGCAAATAAAAAAGAACATAAGTCAATAAATAAGAGAAACTACACTCTAATTAGTAGGTAAATTTTACCATTATGTAAAATATGTAAATTTATTTATGTTTTAACAAATAAACATAATTTTACATGGGATCTTTATTTCATGCAGTAATTTTTTCATGGTGTCATGATTTTCTTTTGAGTTTTTGTGAGACAAACGCAACCCTAAACACAAAAAGCGGATTACTATTACCTGGGCGAACCCAATTGACGACCCGACACTGTATTTTATATTACAGTAAATCGGGGATTACTTATTATTATATATATATTTCAAAAAGAATACGCCAAAATCATCCCGTGATATGTGTAAAACGAAAAACATTACAAACCTCTAGCATGAACACATGTGTTGTATATACATTCAAGTTTCATTTCATGTTTTATAAGTGCTCAATGTGTCCACCACCAGTAGCGCGGACAACATGAAGCCGATATGAGAATTCCTCCCAAACGCGCCTCAGCATGTCACGGTCCACCGTGTTGACTGCAGCTTTTATTCGATCTTTCAAGACATCGATAACTTGCTGGAAGTGCTGGAACATAAACTTGGTCTTTAACATACCCCTACAAGAAAATGGTCACACACAGTGTGGTCTGGGGATCTGACAGGCCAAGCACAGAGAGCAAGGTCTTTAGCACCTCTCCTCCCAATCCATCGCTGAGGCACGTTTTCATTCAGATAAGCTCTAACCCCGAGATGCCAATGGGGTGGTGCTCCATCTTGCTGAAAGATGAAGTCATTCAAATCTGCTTGCAGTAAAGTAAATAGCCAGTTTTGGAGCATTTCGAGATAGGTTTGTCCTGCACCGGAAGTTATACTAACGACATCGGTGAAACTGACACCCAATCAAACCTTGATAACTACTCTATCAAATAACCACTGATTCAGTCCACTACAATGCTATAGACCTGAAAAAGCAGTGTAATGATTTTGGCGTATTCTTTTTGAAACACCCTGTAAATTGGACTGGAGATTACTTTATTCTTATGCTTTATTGCTTACTAGCTTAAAAGCTGCACCACAGAATTAAGGGGACCACTGGTTCAGCTTAGAAAACACCAATGATAATTTTGAAGAAATAATTGTGAATTCTTCAAATTGGCTCTGATCTGATTCGGGTTGTTGTAAGTCCAATTCCGGCAAAAAAAAATAAATAAATAAATAAATAAATAAATTGAGCCAAAAGTCCAATTTAGGCTGAAACTTCAATTGAGCTCTTCAAATCACAATCTCTGTGGAACTTCAATTGAGTTTAGTCCTTCAATTTACTAAGTCTTCGGAACTTCAAGACCTCACGTCATGAAACCTCTCACTTTAACTCTGATTCTTTTGAAGAAATAAAATTGATTTCCTCAATTCACAAAGTTTTGGAGGCATTTTAAACTTAATTTAAAACAATTTCTTTTTAATTTCCCTTTTTTTGTGTCGCTTTAAACTCAATATAAATTAAAAAAATTTAAAATCGTTATTTTTTCGGTTATTTTAAAATTTGAATTTTTAACTGTTCCTTCCTCACCCGGAAACAAATCCCAAAGCTGTATGATTAAACATCAGATGAAGGACATACATTTAATCTGAGGATCATCCTAGTTTCGCAAAGGTATAATATGTCTATATAAAGCAAGTGTGTCCGGAATTAGAGGGATTTCAGACACGTGGACGGATAGACAGAGTTTGCCGTTTATTTATTTAGGTAGAAGATTTTCCAATTTCACGATTTGCTATTTTTGATGCGTTACGGTAATAAACAAATAATCATGCCTACAAACGGAGATCGGATCATTATATTAGAGATGTTAATATTATTTTTATATTTCTAAAACACCTTCAGGTTTTATAAATAAAAGTATTTTTAACGACTTTCATATATTTTGAAAACATTATTCAACTTCTGAAACCGATCAGAAAATGTAACTGACGAAAATATACCTGAAGGCTTATGAAAATATTAAATAGGCTTGGTTAGTATTATCTTACATATGCACAGACGTCTTCAGTCTTGAAAGTGAAAACTTTTAATATGCAATTCATTAGAAATCCTTTAGTCTTTATGGAGAAATAAATTAACGAGAAATATGCTTGTCTAGGATTTCGTTTACTTTGAGTTTCATTCTGTGCTCTGAGCATTGGATTTGTTTACAGATACGGATTTTTAGTTTTTTTTTTTGTTTTATGGCACTACAGTACAAATGCAACAAAAATACATTTCTGCTTTCTTAGAAATTATAATAATAATAATAATAATAATCGAAAAATTAAAATCTGTCTATATTTCTGAGATGAGGTATTATGCACACTATTTACATTATTCGGACTATTGTACTCATCTTTGTCGCCATATTTATCACAACGTTTCGGCCGTTGTACGCTCCGACCTTCCAACCACAGGATGAAGGCCGGAGAGTAAAACGGCCGAAACGTTGTAATAAATACAAAGATGAGGACAATAGTCCGAATAATGTAAATAGTGAGAAGTTAAAAGTTCATATTATTTAACTCACAAAAATATTCCAACTATTCTAAAAACAATTTAATGATTAAAATAACAAATTCTTATTTAACAAAAATGCGATATTGTTTTTGTTTTTTTTTGCATATCTTTTTCTTTAAGTTTTTTTTATATTTCATCGATTGGTTTGCGAAATTGGACGAAACGTATTGAAAATCTCGACAAGAAATTCTAGCGATAACTTCAACAATACTAAATACTTTAAGGATTTCAACTTGTATTGCTAAAACATTCTTGCTTTCTAAAATTCAAATTAAAGTTCAGTGGAGGATAAAATGGTATTTGGGTTTCAAAGTAAAAAAGATCAGTCAAAAGAGTAGTTAAAAGGTGTTAAGCTAAAACCTTTTCTTTTTGAATGACTGATGTGAGGCCAAAGTTGGGACCACAGAAGGAAAAGGCGGAACACGGATTAGATGTAAGAAAAATATATTAACAACAGGTTACAGAGATAGTGTAAGCGGAGCTTACTATATGTTAGTGTCCAATACTAGTAGTCGTACGCGGCTCTCACTGTCTCTCTGTCTCTCTCTGTAGAGTGTTGTGTCGCATACTTAATATAGACCTGGAAGAGTCTATTGTGTAGGTAGTTCCGGTCTCACAATAATGACATTGCTAGAAACTTTTCTTTTCGTATGACATTGTTCTGAAAGCGTTTCCGGTTTAAAAGGAAATGACCAATGATTTCACAATTTTAAGTTCACTATTTCATACAGTCTATTTGGGCTTCAAAAAGCAACGAGACCAAAATTCAAAATATTCAGATTTTCATGTTTACAACTTCAGACCAATAGAAATCTTACAAATCCTAATTAAAATTATTTATAAAATAACTTTGGAAGTTTAATTTGTTAAGTCTAAATTCTTAATATCTCTGCAACGTATTTTTACAGACCAAAATATCTGAAAAGCTTATCTTTTGAGAAATTATTAAAACCATCGTTAGTATTTTCTATGCATTTCTAACAAAATAATTTTTACGCGTGTTTGAATGTTTACAGCTGAAGTATCTGGCACGACAAGGACACATGGCACAGTGGATAAAGGCGTTAGTTAGAACCAGTGACGGGACCCAAACAGTGTGAGTTCAATACCCGGCTAAGTCAGTGGAGAACTTGAAGAGGGGAATTAACAGGAGATAACTGATATCCTTTAAACAGGGTACGTGGAACTAGAACAGTCTACTCCAGTGAGCGAAATAAAAGGTTCAGTTCGACATTCCTACCACCTGAAGAAGACCGGGGTGTACAACGGCCGAAACGTTGTAATAAATATGGCGACAAAAATGAGGCCAATAGTCCGAATAATGTAAATAGTTTACAGCTGAAATCGCTTTTCAGCTGTGCGTTCAGTGTAGTTTTTAGGATGTGGAAGATATTTTTCAGCAAGTTAACAGCATTTTTTAGCCCTTATCCACCAAATGCAGTATCTTGCGTTAAATCATTTCGCGCGATATTTCAAATAAATTTCTCGAGCTTATCTCAAAAACTGATGATAGTGGCCTCGGGAACATATTATAATTCTGTTTTTTCCTTCGGTCCTCAGTTGGTTAATTACTTAGTCGACAGTGAGTTGTTGAGTTAGCACTAATAGTGTATCGCACAGCGTCGATTAATACACGGTCTACGTAGAAGATGCCAAATATGATTCCGTAGAAACTAATTTCTAATGCTTGGATTCTTCTACTGCTACCGTCGCGGATTGCTTTGAGATAAATGCAATAAAACTAGTAATAAATAATTAAAAATGTGAAAAAACAAAATAATGCGTAAATGTTTAATCTAAAAACAATAAGATGGAGTAACGCAATCCACACACTGACACATACAGTGACATGCAGAAAGACATATGAAAACAGTAAGAAAAGGTAGTAGTTGATTGCGTCAGCTTACTTTGACGTCATGAAAGTACCCAATTCACTATCAATTATCCCCTGACATCTGTTGTGCCAGGGGGAACATCGGCTATGCTACTCATGGCAATGCAATGTGAATCGTTGCAGTTCGAACAGAGCCTGATAATGGGTGTCAGAAAGATGTAACATTTGTCATCCCTTGATGTAGTGTGTTATGCGTGTATCGGGAATAACTAATGGAAAGCATTACCACACACCATAGACAACGCAGTAGTCAACCATCGGTCTTTGATTATTGTAATCGAAAGCAGCTGGTTAGAATTATCTGTTCTCCTTACTAATGTTGACTGATTCTTATGTAAAGAGAAAGCTTTAATAATTTGACGCTCGGAGGAGATATTGAAAGCGAATGGGGTTGGGGATAGCAGTGATTAATTTATCTAAGGATCTTGTGTAAAATTGTTGAAGGGATAGTGAGTGAACAAGCATTGCTTTGCGCTACAAAGGAGAGGAAACCGTTGGATATCATGGTCACACGCTTTCTGTAGGGACACAGTAAAGAAAAGAAAGAAGAATTCTTGTTTTCTAGTCAAGACTGGTTTATCTGCTGACATCTTAATGACCTAAAAGACTTTCTGTTTTTCATTCTCTCTGACTAGAACCTACTAGAAGCCTATTAAAGTATTCTGGTTTTCTAGATTGGTTAAATCTCAAAAGCCCAAATGATTTTGAGTTTTTCCTCCTCTAAGACTAGAGTCAACCTGAAGCTTATAGTACTGGTTCATGCTGGGTTGTATGGTTGAAATGGGATTCTGTAGGTTTTATCGATCCTTATCGATCCTTTGAGCGTTATTTAAAGCCAAAATGTATTTGAGGCCGTCTCATGTTGTTTACAGTAGCTGGTGTTACCAAGCGGTTCCTCATTTGATTAACTTCGGTAATCAAACAAAAAACGGTATTTCATCGCTAGAACGTGTACTTCAGCACCATTTGATCGTGAGCAGTTGAATTGTGATTGGTTGCACAGTTCTCAATAGATCACCATTCAGATCCAATCTTGTGGTAAAAGACAAGCGTCACTGTCGCGAAACACGACTGAATTCAACGTAGAAGGTACCGGACGCATATCCAACAGGTCACTTTATATTATTTAAATATGGGAGCAGAAGAGCCATCCGTGCACCTCTTTTAATACTATCACACCGGTCCCTGGAGGTTTGGTAAGGTGTAGCATGGTACGATGAATCCTGTTTTAGCTGTTTTGGGGTGATAGTTGGTTTCGAGCTGCGTGGTGTGCATTAATGCCGCATGAGTTGGGTCCGCTGGTTCGCCTGCATATGTCTATCTTACAAATAAATCTACCATTCGTTCGTGCTTTGAATAATACCGGTGTTTCGGCTCTATGTCTAGAATTTCTCGACAAAATGCAAAGAAGTAATGTAATGGCCCTTGACCAGGCATGCAGGCTTCAGTGATTTTCTCGATTGCCGTGACATGGCTTCCCTCTGTCTTTTCTATCAATATTTTCATGGCAGATATTCTAATGAGTTCTCCTCTCTGCTATCTAGGCTGCCCGAATTTAAGCGTAGTACTGTATTAGCAAATAGGCTTCATCTTTTTACTGTTGAATTAGCTAGATGCAACCGTAATTGATAATCTAACAATTTATTTTCTCGCACTTCCCAGCGTTGGAAGTCTAATTCGATTTCTTGTTTCCCTGGCGCGTACAATCTTGAAAAATTTAAATGCAATATCAATCTTTATCTTCTTTCTGGGCTTTCTATTTACGTTTCCCTTCTTTAATTTATCATTAGGGACAGGCAAATCCCACATCTAAAATTTGTTCGAAAATATTTTTTCATTAGAATTCATAGAGTAAGCGTTTTAAGCACTGGATTCAACTAGATAATTGGGATATCTTCTGTGTTCCTGAACCCTGTTCTTTCATTTTCTTTTCTCCTCAAAGTTTTCTCATCCTAGTTCACTCTCAGTAACAAGTTGCGTCTTAGTGGCATTATAGCCTTGCTGGTGGGGTATGATTAAAAATCTAACTGAGCGGTACTACTTTGTATCCCAAAAATAATAAATTATTCAGGCAGAAAAATGCATCCTGTTATCGGGTCCGAGTTATCCGGAATTGGTTTGCAGAGCATTCTGGAGATTTTCAATGAATCGTGTAGTCACTACGTTCGTCCGCGATGAGCCCAATAAAGCATCTACGGTACGTGATGTAAAAGTCAGTTCAAACTCAAGATACGGCACCTGTAGATAGGAGGTAGTTGTGAACAGCTTTTGAAAGGTGACACCTCGAACATCTTCCCAGAGTTCTTGTAGAGTCACTCTGAATCGTTTTTTTTTTGTTTTTTTTTGCACTTTGGCACGAGAGACGTGAATCGTACACGATACTAGGCACATTTATCATGACTTTTGGCGCGTTAGAGATTTTTGTAGCTGAACGATACGACAGTACGTGTCTCTGAAGTTGCTTACGTATAGCGAATGATGGTTTTCAGGAACTAAACAAGCTATTAAAAAAATTGAAAAATGTTATTTGAAATAAAGAAAACAGTGTTGAACTGCGATGTAATATATAACATATCAATGTTGGAAATTTCAACACAGGTGTAAAAAAAAAAATGAAATGACAGATATGTTTCTATAGACTACAGAATTTTTTAAATACCATGGGTAGAGCATGTGAAAAACAGGGAAGTTTTAAGGAGTAACTACTAAAGAAATCGCCGTTCGCAGAAAGACCTTCAATTTTGGGAAGAGTAACACTCATGAGGCGGATTTTAAGGATAAATAGTTTGAGTAAATGGACGACTGGACTACTGCAACAGAGCTAAAAAAAATCAAAATGGAACATTAAATATGATAGAATTTTGTGCAGACCACTGATCGCCAACGTCCTGAAACTCTTTCTACAAAAAATATTGTTTGGTCATTTGATCCTCTGTGGGGAATCATTCCGGCCGATACTTTTTCACCATCTCCAACGCATCTTGGGTTAATTTTAGCGCACAGAAATCACCTGTGCTGAAGTCGAACGCGAACTGCTTTATTTTTTAACATTGCATTCTGCCAGAACACTAGGGCTTTTGTATGATTTTATAATTCTTTATTTCTTAAACAAAATCTCGAAAGATATAAAAACGATGGATAACTCAGGTTTCTCGAGTAATCAACTCTCATATTTATATAACAAGCCCACGAAAGCTTGTAAGTGACAAAGAACCAATCATTTTTTTTTAAAAAGAGAGAAAAAAAAAATGATTATTTTCTTATCCCCGAGAAAGGTAATAAACAAATAAAAAAGTTAATAACTGCATCACCCTAGTCCATTGGGTGTATGCAAACTTGTGCGTAGATGTGTTTTCTCACTCGCGTTTTGTGAATAGCGTGGCTCTATCACACCCTGATGTCTCGGGCTGAATATCCGAGTAAGGTGCGAGTGATTTTCGCACTGTTTCTTCGAAGAAGAGTGATGTAGCGACTATGCAAGTTCTTGGAGCCAGACTGCTGGACGACTGTATATGGGAAGCATTATTGAAATCTTTGGAAATCTAATAAAACGCCTCATAAACGAACAATCGGATGATAAATATGAATAGTAGTCGTAGTATTATCACGAATAAATCGAAGCCAAAAGTTATATATGTATGCGTAAATACAAAAGACTCTCTCACTCTTGATATTGGAGATGGTGAAAAAGTATCGGCCGGAATGATTCCCCACAGAGGATCAAATGACCAAACAATATTTTTTGTAAAAAGAGTTTCATTTTCAAGTTTAATACATTTCAGTACCCACCGATATATATATATATATATATATATATATATATATATTGATATATTGTTATGGTCCGGTTCCTTAGGTAGAAGCAATAAAGAACTCGAAGGTAAATATGGAATAACACAAATATATTATATACAGGAGTATATACAGAGAGGTAGAAAAGTGTTAGTACGAACAATCAGGTTTAGTAGTAATTGTCTGAACGTAACTCTGTTTCGGTCTGCCTCTGGCTCGACTGACTGACTCGCTCGCTCTGACTGACTGACATACTTCTGACTGACTTCACTCCAGATTTCAGACGGAACTCTCGCTTCCTTTTGAGGCGCAGTATTTATTGCGTATGGAATAGTTCATTATGTTATGAATAAGGTCCCATAACATACATATATATATATATATATATATATATATATATATATATATATATATATATATCGGGTTCGAATTCGGACCATCAGATTTTCCTGATATTATCGGAATGGATCGCGGTCGATAGAAGCATGCGAACATTTGGAAAGCGCCTGAAAACCATTCCATGGATTGACCCAAGTCTTGTGAGTAAAATTAGGTAGGCGGAACTCTTGAGTGCTGTCGATAGCTGTGCTAGCACAAAGTCACAAGTCATCGTGGCCGAGGGCTTGAGCGTGCTGGCCTTGTTCAAATTGTTGATCACTCTATATAACACGCTTTCACCCAGAAACTGTAACTAAGGTCTGCTCAGCATAGTTGCAGTATAAATCACAGGTGGGCTCTGTGGGTGTTGAGCAAACACAAATATGCCTGAGCGATCATCTGCAAAAGAGATTAGCTAGCCGCCCAGGTAGACAGTTATCCTCGAATACGAATGGCCAGCTATTATTTTTATATATATATATATATATATATATATATATATATATATATATATATATATAGATATATAGATAGATAGATAGATAGATAGATAACTAGACTCGTTTCGAAAAACCCTCGAATTTTTGATTTGCTAATAATCAAATCAATCTCGAGGGAAAAAAGGTTTTAAAAAAAGAAAGAGCTAGAAACATGAACTTCTGCCGACCAAAAAATAGCACAGATACAGAAAAAAGCCCGATACGAGTAAACAACTAACTAACAAAAGCGCTCAATACAACCGTAGAGCAGTCCTAGATACACCTAGTGAGCCAGACAAACCTACCTAGGTTTCATCTAAACGGATCGTCAGGGAAAGTAAAGCTGACGAGGCAAAGAGAAACGCATATTTATAGGCGATAGCTAAAATCATACCACGTGACCAAAGAACCACAAACACAAACCTAAGTGGGTGTGTGTGTGTGGGGGGGGGGTAAATATTTATACAACAAAAATGGGGAGGGGAAAAAAACAAAAAAAATCAGTGTTTATATATATATATATATAAACACTGTTACATTTATCTATTTAGACCTCTCATCAGGTGGTTAGTATAGGTGTAATAAACGAATTCACAATACAATTTATGAAACAGCACTTCTTTTTACATTTTTGAAAATTTATCATTAATGCTTCATAAAGTATATTTTTAAATAAAATCGTTTATTACCACTAATGTTAACCACCTGATGAGATGTCTCAATTAGACATCGAAACAAATTTGCATTTTTGTCGTGGTAACTTGCATGTTCCAATGTAACAGTTTATAATAAATATCTATTGCTCTACTCTTGTATTGAGCCCTTTTTTAAATTAATGTTATTAACGCTTGAATTTATATTCTTTTCGTTCTTTTACATTTTCATATATATATATATATATATATATATATATAATATTCAACGTCGATAGCACTTTTTATAATAACCATCATACCCATATCTATATATCTATCTATCTATCTATCTATCTATCTATCTATATATATATATATATATATATATATATGTATATATATGGTATAACGATATATATTTTGATATATGAATAACAATATTCGTGAAAATGTATGACAGAGTGGTAAAAGTTTTTCTTGTGACGCGTATCCTAAAAAGGACAAAACGTCTCAGAAGTAAACTTTTTATACATTGTCATAAATTTTCCTCCCATGTCTATACACACACACACACACACACACACACATATATATATATATATATATATATATATATATATATATATATGTATGAATTGAGCTGTCAGCTATATTCGTCCTTTTTTTTTGTTATCGTTTAAACATTTCGCCACAAGCAAGCCGGTAATGGCACTAGAACATTAGGGATTACAGGTAGAGAAAGACATTGATAATACTGAGAAAGAGATGGATTAAACAAAGAACAAGAAAAGAACCGGAAACAGGCAGGGTTCAAGAATGCAGAATGTGGCGATTGGCGTTGCATTTTTTGAAGTTTTTGAAGATTTTAGTTATCAGGAACCAAGAAGTCGGAATGAGGTTGTACAGTTGTTAAATGTGGGAAAATACACTATTTGAATAGAAGCGGAGGGTACTTCTAGGTATTTAAGCATTAAAACGGCGGGGTCTAGGTGCCAATCTAGTCGAAAGCTTAAATTCATGTAGCCGCGACACCGTCAACAAGTATAGCAGATAAAACACTACGGTAAACATATTTTACGTTTTAAGTCAAATGACATCGGAAAAAAGAACGAACGTATTTATTTGACAACCGAATACATGCACGTTTCAGTATGCCTTAATAATTCTGGAATTTTGAAGATCCCTTTTTGAAAATAACGATTTTATTGTGAAAAAATTGACTAATAAAATCTATCTCATTCTGTTCATATCTGTCTGTCTGTCTATCTATCTATCTCATTCTGTTCACATCTATTTATGTTATTCTGTTCATATCTATCTATCTATATATATATATATATGTATTTATTTATCTTATTCTGTTCATATCTATCCCATTCTGTTCATTATCTATCTCATTCTGTTCATATCTATCTATCTATCTATCTATCTATCTATGTGAATATGTGAAATATTAATACTAGGTTAAAGTATTCAAATAAAAGTACCAAATCTGTTATTTCGCATACAAATCAGGCCATTTCACGCGGAAAATCTAAATTTCGCGATTAATTGATTCATTTTTTTACGACTTATCAACACTTTTCCGATTATTTAAAATCAAGAAATGTATTTATATTGTAAGATTTAAAAAAAATAATAATAATAGCTTAATGATACTGATACCAGTCTTAATAATTAATTCATAGCTGGGGTGTAAGAGGTGGATTCTTACATACATCAGCAGTATTTGCGCGTAAGTGAATATAACGAACCCAACAGAAATTAAAACTCCGTTCTCCGATTGACAATCCTGAACCATTATCAATTACACCATTCGCCCATCGAATCATACAACACCTGGTGTTCTCAAAACGGTCACTCATCTAGGTACTGCCCAGGTTGGACGTTGCTTAACTTCGTTGACCCTACAGGAACCGGTGTTCCAACGTGATGTGGCCGTACGCCTAAATTTCACGAGGTGTGTTACTAATGTGGTCCGGTGCCAGTTTAAGCCCAGCTAATATCTACAATACCATGAAACAAATACTTACAAATGAAATAAAGACGTGGCTCGTATCATGAAAATTACCAGGGAATATGGGACGAGTGTATTACATGAATATATTCATATCAGTATGCAAACAATAATGCTATCTTCTTGTCGACAAAGGCTGCGTTGTTTCTAACCTATTTATACCGAATACGGACCGATTTTCGCAAGCCACATGAAAGGCTGATAGGAGAAAGGCAGCCGCACGATAGAACCGAGAGAACTTGATATAAACAAGCGAAAGCCGCCGGTCATAATTACCCGCCAAGGGACGAACAAGATGCTGGAATATGAGAAATTTAATTTCTTGTGTGTCAAGTCAGGGTAGAGAATTAACAGTGACGTTGGCGCGATGTCCGTGCCATCTTGCTCACTATGGCGTATGATGGGGCATGTTTCAGTAAAGGCGCCTAGTCTATACGAGGAGCGAACGGGAGAGATGGCAATCGACACATCGACCTGTACATCACACTTCGGGGCCTGACAGGTCACGGCAATAAATGTGCACGCCTTCTTGTTACAAACAGTTTCTTTTACTATTTCTTTGCTTCTTTTCTATCTATCTATCTATCTATCTATCTATCTATCTATCTATCTATCTGTCTAGCTGTAAACTTGTTATCATTTAGATTTAAAATTAAGTTTTTCTTTGATATACAAAAATAATTATTGATAATACAAACTACACCCATGTATATAAATATGCGGTATATATATATATATATATATATATATATATGTGTGTGTGTGTGTGTGTGTGTGTGTAAAATATATAGAAAATAAAAAAGAACTCGTTAGGCAAATAATCCAAAGTTCTTTAGTATTTTTGTTATTATTTTCTAAAAATAGTGCTCGATACAATAGTAGAGCATAAATATAATTATTTATTTAAAAATATGATTCCAACACGCTACATAAGAGGTCTCATGTTTCAAAACAAGAAACGAAAACTTCAATATAATTATTTGAATTAAATTGAATTAAAGTACTAAGCTCTGTTCCATCTTCAAGCGAAATTTTTTTTGAATAACTTATTCCTGAATTTTACGCGTATTATAAGCATATTTATTATTGAAATTAAACCGTTACCATAGTAATTTTAATTTCAATAATGAATATGCTTATAAAACGCGTAAATTTCAGGAATAAGTTATTCTAAAAAATTCGCTATATATATATATATATATATATATATATATTATTATTATTATTAAATACTAATGACCGAGCTACATTTCAGTACTCACCTATATATATATATATATATATATATATATATATATATATATATATATATATATATATATATATATATATATATATATATATTTCTGACCAGGAGACTCGGGTTCGAATCTCAACATAGTCGATTTGTCAAGAACGAGTCTTCCTGATGTTATCGGAATGCTAGACCCAGCTAATGCTTTGTGATGGAGCGGCTAAGGGTCAAAAAGCAGTCATGGCTTTTGGGGCACTGTTCCGAGGTTATCTGAATACTTGGATGAGTATCGCTACGGAACTGAGTGAGTAACGGCGCTATATCGAGTTTACCTTGTGCCTTCTTCGTAATCGAGTCCCGTGGTACAGTTGGCATGGCGTTTGCGTTGTATCGAAACGGTCCGGGTTCGATTCTCGGTAGTTGTAGCGCATTACTGATGAGTCCCAGATAGGACGAAACGGCCGTTCAGTGCTTTCTGTTGAGGATTATTATAGGCTGGAGAAATAATAATATATATATATATATATATATATATATATTAGGTTGGTGCAAAAATAATGTCGTTTTGTGACGTATTTTTTAACGTCAGAAAACGACATTATTACGTCATTATTTTGCACCAACCTTATATATATATATATATATATATATATATATATATATATATATATATATATATAGAGAGAGAGAGAGAGAGAGAGAGAGAGATAGATAGATAGATAGATAGAGAGAGAAAATTTGGTAAAAAATGACAATATTTGCATAAAATGCTTTGTTTGTGCTAGGATATTTTCTGCGAAAATAATTTTATTTTCGATGTGGAATGACAATGACGAATTCTCTAAATACTAAAAGCAACTGAAATGTTTACACTTTTTCATGTAAAATACCTTTTTTTATCTGAACTCATCGAATTATATTATATAATCACTATATGCATTCTGACAGTTATATTTTCACTTTTGATCAACTATTCTTGTCATCTTCCAATGTACGCTTTACTCTTTCGCCTGTCTAAACCATAAAAAGACAAAGAAAATCTTGTTACTGAAATTCTTTTGAGAAATTTAACATTACTATATTGCTAATTCTGACCATTAGGTTCTAATGTCCAATTAGAAGTCGCTTCCGAAAATGTATATTTCGCTATCACAAAAAGGCTTTGAATCCGTACTACATTTACTTCCTATGTTTGGCTCAGTTATTTAGCTTTAGGTAGTCCCAGCCTCAGCAGGTATTTCACACAGCATCTCTGTGACTTAGCGCAATAAGATATCATTTAAATACACACACCGAAATTTCCTTGGCCATGCGGATATCCCCATAGACAGCACAGAGAAAGTACAGACATCAAGATCCAAAAATATCTTAAGATATTAGAAATTCTCATAAAAAAAAACACCAAAGCGTCACTTAATAGCACCATGTATGATCATGGCCAGAATATTCTGGTCATATTCGGAAACTAGACAAAACACCACTAAAAATAAAACTATTTGTTCGTTATATTTAACGAAACGTGCATATATGATTTTTGTCAAAATATACAATCGCTAACGCAATGCTCTTCATTAAAACGAATTGAGCACTATGGCTGTCCGGTGTTTGTTTATATTCGTAAAAGTAATGCACTAGAATTTCTTATTAAGTTTATTTTTCGGGGATATAAAAAATATATAAGCGTGTAAATCAAATTATTTTAACGAATGGAATGGAAAATAATATATATGACTTTCAAGAAACTAGAGTCCAATAACATTCAGACCCAGTAAGCATTCCCTCTGTTTTCAAAGAGAAGGCCCACAGAATCTGATATACAAGGACTCAAGAACCCTGAGGTGAAATGTGGAGTGGGACCTAGATAAAATCGAAAAACGGTCGCTGCTAAAATCAACCACACATTTCTTGCTATTTATTACATGTTCAGCAATAGCAGAGCCAGAACTATTGGTTAGTTGGCTTTTCCTGGCGTCCGTATATATATATATATATATATATATATATATATATATATATATATATATAAAATTAAAATTGTTAATAATATTAAAATTAAATACATATAAACTAGGGTTAAATAAAGACTTAGGTATTTTAAATCTTTATAAATATTTCAATAGTTAAACATTTTTTTAGATATAGTTAAACAATTTTTTAAACAACATCTAAAATATTATTGCAGTTAGATTTACGAATATATGGCGTTCCATATCACGTGACGTCCGCATCTCGCGACAGACGGTACTTGTAAACAAACCTCTAAAAACAGTTATTTGTTAAGAAAGATCGAGGTCGTTCTGAAATATCAAATATAAATAAATACTTTCATAAAAAACATTTTTATTTTTTTTAATTTGCAACTTTTAGTTGTTTTTTATTATATATATATATATATATATATATATATATATATATATATATATATAATCCAAGACAATAGAAAAACAGAAGTTTACTTTACAGTGACGATACTCATTCTATAAGTAGAATCATGTTTTCTTTAAATAAATGAAATTTTACTATCAAGCACCCTGTTGAGTCGATATCATATTCGTGCATCACCAATTATGGGGAAGTATATTGAATATTTAATTTATTTGTTAATACGGACACACACAGACACACATACATATATATATACACACACACACACTCCATACGTCACATTTCCAATATATATATATATATATATATATGCATCAAATGACAATTGGAAAAAAATCTTACATTTTGCCGACGCGTTTCGTCTTCCGACTTTTTCAAGGCAAAAATGAAATCGAAATGTTTTTGTTGTTATAGTTACATTAAAATCCAAATTTAAAAAAGATAGACGCTTCTGTCTAAGCCTTTTTTTTCTGGTTAATGTAAATTACTTTTATAGTAAGGTATTATTATTATTTTTTTCCATGTTGGCAATATAGTTAAATTCCCAGATGAATTCTGTGGACAAGGCAGATTGGCATCAAAATGTAAGATTTTTTCCAATTGTCATTTGATGCCAATCTGTCTTGTCCACAGAATTCATCAGGGAATTTAACTATTTTATATATATATATATATATATATATATATATATATATATATGTATATGCGTGTGTGTGTGTGTGTGTGTGTGTGTGTGTGTGTAAACTAAGGTCAACACCCAGCAGCGCCGGTCTGTTTCATGCCTATGCGCTATATTCAGGCCTGAAGATTGCGTTCATTCATTCGATGTTGATCCTAGTGTCCACTTCTATATTTACATGCGCTCTATCGGTGATATCGAGTACTTTTATCCATAAATATATCATACTTTAAAACTATATTTGTATCTCAAACACTCACACACACTCTCCCTCTCGCGTGTGTTTGTGTGTGTGTGTTTGTATTTGTGTGTGTATCCTCGTGAATGCCGAAATGTTAACGGCCGATTGAAAATCTATTTGATCCTTTTGTCAGATTTTGTGAAGTGGGTCCGGCTAAGATTTCAGGAACCCCCATATATATATATATATATATATATATATATATATATATATATATATATATATATGAGTGTGTATCTATGTATGTATATGTACATATGTAAAGAGACAGACAGACAGAGAGAGCGAGCGAGCGAGTAGTAGTTGAATAAATGAATGAATGTTACATCACGCATTCTCTTTCTTGCTTTCAAACATCTTCAAACTCTTCCTTTCCGATATCATGGCAGACTCCGCAATGGATAAATCTACACTGTTCACTGAAGCCTGGCTTATTTCCTTTCTGTTTGACGCCATTTTCCTTCAGTGCAATCGACGAAAGCAGCACACTTGGACCTGATCGACTTTTCGCGCCCCCACTGGATCCCGTCCGTCTGGTGTCATTTCTCTGACCAGATTGTTGTTGTAAACAAGACGATTGGTGTGCAACTGACCGTAAAAATAATCTGAACATAAATTCTGCTTTATTCCCCGCTTGCTAATCGCCAACTGGAATAAAGAATGTCAGTCGAAGAATCTGGCTTGTTTAGTCGATTTGCGGAATCAAACGGAAAGAAATCTGAAGGTTAACTCATAGATATTTCCAACTCTTCATCATTCGTGTTTGGTCACGTGGCATTATCAAACATGGAGTCATTTCGCGGCGAATGAACGTTCCCATTTATTGACGCAAGATGGAACATCTGGCGCTTACGTATAGCGTCTGTAACAAAATGAACGGGACGGCAAATAACGATTGTTTCAAATGCGAGACCAGAGTTCGATTTTGCTCGTAACTTGTTAACTTATAACAGACAGAAAGCTTAACTACCACAATCTTTCAAAATCTTATTTTCTTTAGTACAGTAAAGAAATAAATTTACCTTCAGTAGATTTGTATAAAAAGAAATTCATCATTGATCTTTTGAAGAAAACATGTTTTCATTATTCTTCCAATGAAAAAAGAAGTTTGTTTTCATTCGTCTTCTAAAAATATTGGCTTCATTGATATGGCAATGATTATTTCACTTCATTGTTCTTGGAAAGAAAATAACTTGTTTTCGGTGGTCATGCCTACGTTAGTCTTGTAATGAAAAACTTGTTTTTAGGTTTCTAGTAAAGGGAATCATCTTCGTTCTTGTCTAGAAAAAAATATGTTAATTGTCCTCGTCAATAAATGTGTGTTCGTTGATATTTCAAATAAAATAATCATAATCGTGTTTTTGGTCATTTTAAAAGGATTCGTCTTCATTAAAACTGTAGAAAAACGCGTCTTCATTGTTCTTGTAAAGAAAAACGCATCTTCGTTATTTTTGTAAAGAAAGACGCGCCTTCGTTGTTCTCAAGAAAAACGTGTCTTTATTGTTCTTGTAAAGTAGAAACTGTTTTAGTAATTTAAAGAGAACAATTGTCTTTATTTCCTCTGTAGAGAAAAAAACAAACTGTTCATTCGTTTTGTAAAGGAAGAAAGCATCTCGCTTTATTCTTCTATAGTAAATGTTGTCTTTTGTCTCCTTATGAAGAAAAATTACTTCCGTAGATCTTGTAAAGAAAAAGACTAACATCTAAAAGAAATCTGAAGGTTAACTCATAGATATTTCCAACTCTTCATCATTCGTGTTTAGTCACGTGGCATTATCAAACATGGAGTCATTTCGCGGCGAATGAACGTTCCTATTTATTGACGCAAGATGGAACATCTGGAGCTTACGTATAGCGTCTGTAACAAAATGAACGGGACGGCAAATAACGATTGTTTCAAATGCGAGACCAGAGTTCGATTTTGCTCGTAACTTGTTAACTTATAACAGACAGAAAGCTTAACTCCCACAATCTTTCAAAATCTTATTTTCTTGAATACAGTAAAGAAATAAATTTATCTTCAGTATAAATAAATGTATTATTCCTCGATGTTCTGAATGACTTCATTCCTGTAAAAAAACTGTTTTTATTGATCTTGTAATGAAGAAAATCTTTTCTTTTTTTTATTTTTAAGCAAAATATGTATCCAGTGTTCTTATAAAGAAAATATATCTCCATGAGGCGTTTGAAGAAAAAAACATCTTTTTACAATATATTTGTACTCATTGGTACTGAAAAGGTCTTTCTTGACATCGAAAAGGTAAACCTATCTTCATTGGTCTTGTAATTAAGAACTTTTGTTTGATTTTAGGTAAAAGTAGTCCCCACTGTTCTTATCAAAAATAAATTACACTACACGCAAAAAAATTGTAGTTACTGAAATATTATATTTTACAATATTATCTTTTATTTAAAAATATACAAAAATATTTCATCTTAAGGTGCTTTTTAACGAAATGCAGGGTTGCCTCAAACTTTTTGCCTGTCATGTATCTTCATGGGGATTATAAAGAAGAATCGTTCTTTTAAAATATATTTGTCCTTATTGGCACTGTAAAGGTATTTCATGGTATTCTTGTTAGTATAAATTTGTCTTCAGTATTGTTTATAAAGAAGAAATATCTCGATAAGTATTTTAAAAAATATTTTCCTTCAATGGATTTGAAAAAAAATTCTGCATTCGCTTCGTCGTAAAGAAAAAATACGTTGATACGTAATTTCTTCACATATTCTTTTATTATCTGCGAATCGTCATGTTTCCTTGAGAAGGATAGTGGAGAGGTTGCTCATCGAATTCTTCACGGTTTTAGAATTTAGAGTTTTTCTTCTCTTACATTGGTAAGTAGAGAGTTAAATCAACGCCGTAATTTAGCACATAGGTCGGCGAGAAGAGATGGATTCATGCCTTTTCAAGTCTATTTGTACAAAGTGAGCGAAATATACCCCGGCTGAACATGAACACATCTCACCGATTCTAATTACCGTATTTGACAGCATATAAGGCGCACTTTTTTTTTTTTTTTAACTAAAACTATCTTTTAAATTTCCCCTGTGTCTTATATGCCATATGTAGGTTTAAAATACGCGATAGTCGGCGGAAATAAGCTATCTGATAACTCCTATTAGCTTAGATTTAAACATGAAGGAGCAATGGAATACATGAATGGCAATGCCTGATCATGACCTTACACTTACAGGAAGAATAAAAAGACCCAACATTGCACAAGTCTGCGAATGGGTGAAGCAAGGTTGGGATAATATTAGACCAGAAATTGTTGTGAAATCTTTAAAAAAAGTGTGGCATTAGCAATTCTCTCAATGGAACGGAAGATGATGCATTATTCAATGATGATGATAGTAGTATTGAAAATGATTATCAGAGTTTTGATAATGAAGACGGTAATTTTATAGATTTGAAGATGAATAATATTTTAATTGTAACTGTACTGTTTTGCTCAATTGTAATAATTGCTTGATTTTTATTTTGTTTTCTTACCTTTCGATATTAATAGAAGTTTTTATAGGCATGTGTTCTTTTTTCTATTATTTTTGTTTAATTGTAATTATAGCTTGTCTAACCAAAATAATACCTCATAAATATTGCCTAGGCTGTAACATTTAGTAATAATTTTTACTAATTTTCGTAGACCAGACTTATGTGAGTGTTGCTTCCCAAACGCTTCAATATTGAACTCTTCAAGTCAAGGGTCAATCCTAATCTTTTCCCATTAGCCTCAAGTTTTTTCAATTCCCATCGAGACTTGTATTAGATAAAACTTAGTACATACTAACAGTATAACCCGTCTTCGACCGGGTGTTCCATTACTGGGAATTTTTACAGTACAATTGGATCAGTTTAAGCTTAAAGTCAGCCCACTCGAAAATCAATATTAGTAACAATAATTGGGTGCAATTGAGGCACATCCCTAAATGGGAGGGTTAACAATTTGAATAGGGGGTGACCCTGAAAAGGGCCGTTTTGGCGTTTTCAATCTTGCAAGAAAGGAACCTCTTCCATGGACCGTCATAATAATAATATATAATAATTTTTATTTCTAATATAATTTTTTTTTATAATTCTAATAATCTTTTGCGTTAAATTTCAACACTCTAAATTGATTGTACGATGACTTTTACAGACATTAAAAGTTTGCCTTTGATTTTTGCGCAAAGGGATTTTTACAAAAGGCAAAATCGAAAAAAATGCTTTTTTTAATCAGTTTTTTCGAGGTTTTAATTTTTTCCAGCCAATTTCGACTCAAAACCGGCATTGAAGAATTATCTATCAAAAAAAAAAAAAAAATCAGATGAAAACTGTGGAAACGCATAAGTAACATCCGATTACACAGACACATACATACACACAAACGCACATTTTGAGAATTATAGATATAGATAAAAAAGAAAAAAAAGTAATGCTTCGTATAAAGACGAACAAGTTAAGACGCAAAGAAGTCGCGCGTAACTCAAAATTCGAAATGAAAACAAAACAACACATGAATGCATATTATATATATATACATTTACATTTATGTTGTTTTTCTGAAGCATCTGTGTTATATTTTTCCATCACTCAATACTTGGATATACACGTTTTAGTAAACATATTTGGCAGCTGTTCTTTTTCCCGTTTTTAAATAAACAAAATTTGTTATCATAATAGGAAAACGATTTTTGACTTTGGTGACTACAACTTAATTATTCTTCTCCCCAATACTTGACGCCTCACAGTCTTTTTTAAAGACCATCTAATGCTCCTGGTATTTATTGACAGATTTTAGATCTAATACAAAGAAGAAATGCTCTGAGCTGGCATTTCGGTTTCAGGTACTTTCCTATGACATTTCTCTAAATACTTTCATCATGCTCTGATGAGTTTTGCCCTTTGGTACCTAGACTTTATGAATTTAAGTACAATACTAGATTGGCGGCTAGGTCTCATCATTTTACAGTTGAAATTACTAGATGTAAGTTCTATGCTAACCGTTTTTCTCTGACACTTCTCACTTGCAAAAAATCTCTTCTTCCTTTACAGTCAACTTTAAACTTCAAAACTTTAAAGGCAATCGTTAACTTCTGTTTTCTTAATTCTTGTTCATTTATCGTTGTCGCTCATGTTCTCTCACAATCAGTAATCCCCTACGTCCTAGGGGCTTTATTGCCTTGCTTGGTGAGAAGTGATTACAAAAATTCCTAAAGGATGTCGGCAGCCATGGTTCTATAGATGTCTCTTTTTAATAACTGAGAAGACTTCATTAGCTTCCGATCCTTAGTTATAATTAATTAATAATGAACACGTCATTTTCGTTTATGATCGATTTCATCATGATTCTTCTGTTAAGCTTGGAGAGTAATTATACATTTTTATTGCTCAAAGTAGTGTTCAATAGGGCCATAAAAATCTCTGGGAATTCCAGTAAGATATCTTTAATCATTTCTAAGATACAACGGTTCAAAGCTTAATCTAAAAAGTGAACAATTTTGCTGTTACACCTGCCAGCTATAATTTTCACAAGCTTAAATGCAACGCAAATCACTATTTTCTGCCTTCTTGAAACCTGTTCTTTTAAAGTCTTTCACTTCCGGTAACTGAATGATCTTTTGCTATCTTTCACAATTACAGAAATTGAGTCGTTTAATTAAGAGAGTTTACATCTGGATACGCATCGAGCAGATAGGAAGGTATGAGAGAAAATCATGGAGAATTGTGGTTTAAAAACAGTGAAATCGACTTTGCTAACCGAAACGCTCCTCTGTGGCTCAATCGGTAAAGGCACGTCAGGCTGTATGACGGTTTCGTATAGGATACGATTTTTGTGTTAAGCTTGGAGAGTAATTATTACATTCTTATTGCTCAAAGTAGAGTCCAATAGTGTTTTATAAACCTCAGAGAATTCCAGTAAGATATCTTTTATATTTCTAAGTTACAACGGTTCAGATCTTAATCTAAAAATTGGACATTTTTTGCGGTTACAGGATTCGGACAATTTCGCTGTTACACCGGTATATATATATATATATATATATATATATATATATATATATATATAAAAGTGAACTTAGAAGTCAACACTTAGAGGCGACAGTCTGTTTCATGCTATATGCAATCGTCAGGCCACATATGCTGTTATTTTTCTCGGCTATTTATAGATATGCGGGTTAGTGGTGCATTGTGGGTATTCTATTATGGCGGTTATTTTACCGGAAAAATAGCTATCATTACTTTCCGCGACCAAAATAAATTATTCAATAAAAAATCCGAGCTCATCTCAAAATGCAGACATGAAAATAAATTTTTACTATGTAACCTAAAAATATGAAAAACAGGAAAAATAAAATAAAAACAAATAGATATACTAATAAACAAAATAACAATAAAAAATAGAAATAAAAATAAAAAATAAATAAATACTATGTTACTTAAAAATCGAAAACCGAAAAGAGAAAATATACAAGTAAAATAAATTGACCTAAATCCATCCAAGTAAATAAATAAACAAAACAATCCCAAATAAAGATAATCAATTAAAAACTGTTCCCGCCAAAATAATAGTTTGAATAAACTACAACAATCAACCCAAAAAATTGAACAAATAGCTTTAATTAAATTCTCAAACCAAAACAAAACTGTTAAATAAGTGATATAAACAAATTTTTACTACGTTAATAAATAAATAAAATAAGAAACAAAAAAATAAAAATACAAACAAGCAATATAATTTGACCCAAATAAATAAACAAACGACTTCCGGTAAAATAACCGCCATAATAGAATACCCACAATACACCACTAACCCGCATATATATAAATAGCCGAGAAAAATAACAGCATATGTGGCCTGACAATTGCATATAGCATGAAACAGACTGTCGCCTCTAAGTGTTGACTTCTATGTTCACTTTTATATTTACACACGCTCTATTTCTGATATTGAGCACTTTATTCCTTAAATATAGCACACCTTAAGACTATATTTCTTTATATATATATATATATGTGTGTGTGTGTGTGTGTGTGTGTGTGTGTGGCCTAACAGGGAAAGATTCCTCTAACACGCGTGTGTGAGACCTGGATTTGGATTTTGTGTATTTGTTTCTAGGCTGTATAATAGTATCAGAAAAAGAAAGAAAGAAAAGAGGAGATTGTGAGGATGGTGAAAAAGCTTTTAAACGACGTGTTTCGCTAACGACACCTGTTCTAGGTTCGGCCCTTTCAAGTCGGAACGAAACACAAAACTGCGTACAAGGAAAATGCGTTGTGATTTTTGAGGATAAGAGGATCAATAATTTAAATTTAAATCAGATCCGACGACCAGGAAACAAAAAGTGCTTGTTTTTTTTTTTTTGTTTTATTTGTTTGCTTAAACGTATTTTCCTTACACACATATTTGTCTTTCAATCCGCGCTGAAGAAGCCGATACGCGTCGTTTATAAGGTTTTTCCACTTGTCCTCAGATTCAAAAAACACACACACACACACACACACACACACACACACACACACACACACACACATATATATATATATATATATATATATATATATATATATATATATATATATATATATGTATTATTTATTTTAGGATATTAAACATGTTACAAATACAAAGTTACAATTATGTTTCGACACCATATACATGTCTCTTCAGCCGATGGTAAACTACTGGCCAGTAATTCAGCATCGCCTGAAGAGACACATTTATGGTGTCGAAACATAATTGTATTTGTGTAATGATTTTTAATATTCTAAAATAAATAATATTAAGCTCTACTATGTATTGAGTCCTCTTTTAAACTAAATGTTGCGTATAGTGAAATCATGCACTAATTGTTCTAATTTTACCTGGATATATATATATATATATATATATATATATATATATATATATATATGTGTGTGTGTGTGTGTGTGTGTATTGTATGAGTGTGGAAAAGACTGTGCCTCCCGTTGGTGAATCAAAATGTAATATGAATGATCACCAATGTATTATTATAAAACCTACTGCAAGAGGCACCAAACGTTGCTACATATGCACAAACACGACATCGAATAGATGCTTGCAATGACGTATGAACATGAAAGATACTTATTAGTCAAATATCTTGAAAATAAACTTTCTGTGGAACAAATATCCATGGAATACAAGACATAACTCGTGGATATAGAAAGAGGATGGATGGAGAAACAAATCACAGATATCATAGACGAGGTTAAAATGTAAAGAGATGAACGGAATATATAGGAAAGAGAAAAGATTATAGATTTATAAATGAAGGTTAGTTGATTGTCGGCCAGTAGATAAGATCGGACGAGGAGATGAGATAAAGGGTTCTACTGGTATCATATGGCTTAAACTAGAACAAGTGACGTAAATAATAAAACACGCACACATGAAAAATCTTTCTTACATTTTTGTTAAGATTTCTTTTTAATCTAAATTGTAACACATGCCTAGACCAAAGTAAAATAGTACGCAAGAACTAAGAGCTGTGTCTGAAGAAATATAACTTCCTGTTAAACTTGGAGAAATTTATCCCATATTCGAAAAAGTTAGTCAAAGTTGAAGGTTGTTCTTTTTTCTCGCTCCTGTCGAAATCACATTGCGTCGTAAGTTTTTACAATGAGTATTTATTACCGACTGTGACATACGTGTATGAAAGATACGAATTGATGAAAGAACTTACAAAGGGACAAATATCCATGAAAAAAACAAAGAGAAAATGGTGACACCTCTAAGACTGAAATTGAACAATGGATAACTTGTACTATGGGTATATTATCCACCACCACCTTAAGATGCTTCAGAATTGAAATATTATCTAGGAAGCCCAACTTATGCTTTTAAATAATTTCTTCCTATCTAGACTCTCATATAGATATTATGCTTGTCATCCAACTCGTTCAGAAATTATTTTTAATGATTTCACTCCAAGCAAGGCGACAAAGTCACTATGACACAAAAGGTTACTACTAGTGAAAGAAACAGAGAGGGCAATGAAAGAACATGATTTAAGGAGACGAATGGTGTTGTATTTAAATTTTCCGAGATGGTGATTGAGAGGATTAGTTTATTTTTACGGTTTTGCCTTTTACCCCTTACAGGTTATTTAAAGCCAGAAGGTATCTTCAGGTTATAAGAGATTTCTTTTTGAGACAATAATGATACAAGTCCTACTCATTAATCCACAGAAGGAGGGAGAGGCGTGGGGCATTCATATCTTTGCCAATGACATTTGCGTGGAAGTGAATATAATGAACTGGACTGCAATTAGAACTCAGCTCACCGATTTCCAATTCTGAGCCGTTATCTATTACATTACCTGCCAATCAAAGTTTACAGCACCTGGTATTCCCAGACGGTCACCCATTTAGGTTCTAACATGGCTCAGCTTTGCTTAACTTCGGTGATCGTAGGAGAATCGGTGTTTGAACGTGATATGGCCTTAATCCACGCTGTTGAAAGGAACAATAAGCAAGTTTCACAGGCGAGAATTACGATATAAGAAACTGTAATGGTCCGGTTCCTAGTACTGATGTCTCGGGCTGAATATCCGAGTAAGTGATTTTCGCACTGTTTCTTCGAAGAAGAGTGATGTAGCGACTATGCAAGTTCTTGGAGCCAGACTGCTGGACGACTGTATATGGGAAGCATTATTGAAATCTTTGGAAATCAATAATAAAAACGCCTCATAAACGAACAATCGGATGATAAATATGAATAGTAGTCGTAGTATTATCACGAATAAATCGAAGCCAAAAAGTTATATATGTATGCGTAAATACAAAAGACTCTCTCACTCTTGATATTGGAGATGGTGAAAAAGTATCGGCCGGAATGATTCCCCACAGAGGATCAAATGACCAAACAATATTTTTTGTAAAAAGAGTTTCATTTTCAAGTTTAATACATTTCAGTACCCACCGATATATATATATATATATATATATATATATATATATATATATATTGTTATGGTCCGGTTCCTTAGGTAGAAGCAATAAAGAACTCGAAGGTAAATATGGAATAACACAAATATATTATATACAGGAGTATATACAGAGAGGTAGAAAAGTGTTAGTACGAACAATCAGGTTTAGTAGTAATTGTCTGAACGTGACTCTGTTTCGGACTGCCTCTGACTCGACTGACTGACTCGCTCGCTCTGACTGACAGACTTCTGACGGACTTCACTCCAGACTTCAGACGGAACTCTCGCTTCCTCTTGAGGCGCAGTATTTATTACGTATGGAATAGTCCATTATGTTATTATGAGTAAGGTCCCATAACATATATTTCTGACCATGAGACTCGGGTTCGAATTCGGATCTCAACATGGTCTATTTGTCAGGAAGGAGACTTCCTGATATTATCGGAATGGATCGTGGTCGATAGAAACATGCAAGCATTTGGAAAGCGCCTGAAAACCATTCCATGGATTGACCCAAGTCTTGTGAGTGAAATTGGGTAGGCGGAACTCTTGAGTGCTGTCGATAGCTGTGCTAGAACAAAGTCACAAGTCATCGTTCCGAGGGCTTGAGAGTGTATTTAGTATTTAGTCACCCCCACACGAGGACATCATGTGGCACAAGGCCGATTTAACGTGGGATCTCCGAGCTAAATGAATCATTTAATTCTTAAAGAAGAAACTTTCTCATAAATCTTTTTTTTTCTTATGTGTTGAAGGGCTTTTTTAGTTCTCTAGTGACAGCTTATTTCACTAGAGAATCACAATGCCCTTTATCAAATAAGAAAAAACAAGCCACTTGAACACTTACAACAGTGGATAGAAAATGTTAAGTAGAAGATAAAATAATGACATAACAAAAATATGTCCTTTGAACCCGTATAAACGGGTTCAGGGTCGGTTTACCTCCCCGAAAAAGTCTCCGCCCTTCGGCGTAGCCTCGTTCAGGTTCCTCCCGCCCGAAGGCAGATAGTTCAACCGATCAGCCAGTCGCCCGACTTCAGACTGAACTCCTTGCTTCCTCTTGAGGCGCAGTATTTATTACGTATGGAATAGTCCATTATGTTATTATGGGTAAGGTCCCATAACAGAAACTATGAGCGAGGAATGAATACATCTCACAGTTTCAACAGTGAAATTATCAGACTTAACTACCAATTTTCTACTTCACTTAAATTTGTGAAGTCAAGGTACCATAGAGGAAAGCTCATTAGAACAATTACAGGAAAAATATTTATAGAAAACTCAAAATCAAATAGCTTGAAGAAGCCGAGATGCCAAGTCTGGACCTATAATATTGCAGATCTCTCGCGGGAAATAAAAGTATAATGTTTAACCTATACTATAGTTTTTTTAGATCAATGATTAAAAATAGATTCAAGTAAATGAATCATTTAATTCTTAAAGAAGAAACTTTCTCATAAATCTTTTTTTTCTTATTTGTTGAAGGGCTTTTTTAGTTCTCTAGTGACAGCTTATTTCACTAGAGAATCACAAAGCCCTTTATCAAATAAGAAAAAAAAAACCACTTGAACACTTACAACAGTGGACAGAAAATGTTAAGTAGAAGATAAAATAATGACATAACAAAAGTGTTGAATTTCCACACTACCTTAGACAAACAGTTAGGAAGAAAACTCCCACGAGAACGATAACACTAAGAAGGCATGAGAAGTCAAATTTCCTGAATAGTTAATTTTAGGAGTTCATTTTCCTGAAAACCTGTTTTAAGTAAATTTCAAACGACAGTAGCGGTAAAATGTTTATTGTAAAGAATCAGTTAATTTTAAAATTACGACGAAGCGTGCTCAACAGACTAAACAGAGACTTAAATTTTATTTTTCAGCCAGATTGTCATTACACCGTTCACACGTGCATAACGAAGGCTTTTCTTAGTTTAACACATATTGCCTTGAATTTGTGTTTAAAGCCAATTGGTTTATTTCACAGTAAGTTGATTACTGTTTCAGAATCTGTGAGGTATCCTCAGCTCTTGAGGCCTGGTAACCTTTCTAACAATCATGTCTTTTTTTTCATTACAAATGTCACACGCTCTCTTTTTCTTTTTACTTTTCTTTTGCAAAGTGGCTTATATATCTTTCTTTTACTTCTTACAGGTTATCCGGAGAATTCATTTCAAAACATCGCCTCATCCTTTCTATATCACAAAGTAAATTGCTAAAATACTTACTTTTTTTCTGGAGAAGTAGAAGAAACGAGGCATCTAAACTTCGCTTTTTTTCCCCTTACCCTCCTACAGATTACACGTCATAATCTGCCCTCAAGACATAAGACATTTTCCCTGGAGATAAGACGTTTTAATTACTAGAGCTCACGCTCCGTACGTCACATTTCCAATATATATATATATATATATATATATATATATATATATATATATATAATGAATCTTATAGGGATTCGTGCAGCTGAAGCCGAGACAAATAATCTTGCTTGATATATATGACATAGATAATTGCCGATTTTACAAGAATATAACTCAGAGTTTGTTAAGCCATGACGCGAACTTCAAGCGATGCTTGACTAGTTTATCTCGCATCAGACGCTCCACAATCATGGCCTTGTGTCAGACGAAGCTAAATAAAGTAAACCAGTTTTTCCACCATTTTATTTTCCGCTCTCTCTCAATTTTGACTCTTTCACAATCCATTATCTACTCCCTCTCTTTATATCTTATGTTACCAAAAATCAGAAAACCTTTCTTTTCAAAACCTTTTATTCACACAAGTTTGTAGCATCATTATATATCTATCAAGCTATTTCCTTTGACTTTCTATGATTTTAAGCCGTCCGTAAGATAAAATATTAATTCTATAAAAACCGCTATGGAAATCTATAGCCGAAAAACCAGACCAAATATGGCAGCAATATTCAATGGACGGTCGAATGGTAGTTTTATAAACGTACAAGATAAAAATTGTCTGGTAAGACACTAGAAACTAACTCTTCTATCAGCAGACCTAGCAATTCATTCAATATAATCACTCGAATTCTTTTCGGTAGAAAACATAAGACGAAGAAGACGCAATAAGTTGCTCTTCTGGAGGCTAGCATATGCAAATATTAGTAATGAATTTACAAGGCCTATGACGATTGGTTCTAAAGCGTTAACGAAATATAGAAATTTAACGAGTATGAGCTTAAGAATAACTTAAAACGAATGTTTATAATGAATATTATAACGATAGCAATGACGTGAATGTGTGAAAGACACGAACTAATCAAATAACTTGAAGAAAATTTCATCTATGTTCCGTGTCCTTTCAGGACGTTGGCGATCCTGACTCTCCACAATTTCCTGTCATTTGTAGTTCTTAGTAAATTTTGTCTTTTTCTTAATTCTACTAACGTCTGTTCTGCACCCATTTATAGAACCTAGCTGGTGTAATGCTTAACAAGCTTGTCTCGCTCAGAACTATTGCGACTGAGTAGTGAGTTCGATCCTCACTGGGTAGTCAATACTTTCGGCCTTGTGCTACATCTGAGCTACGCTTGGAAAATCACTATTTATAGAAGTTCGCGTTGTTTTCCTCTGTCGCTCTTGCTTTCAGTCTACCCTGTGAGTATCAAATTTTCCATGCCTTCTATCCTAATTATGTGTCCTAGATACATCAGCTGTCTCTTCTCGATGTTAATTATAAGTGCATTTTTCTTTCCATTTTCTCATTCGGTATATTTTAATCTGTTTATCTCATTTTACTTGTTTTTCTCTCTTTTAATATCATTGACTTATTCATCATTTATTTATCTTAAAAATGTATTCTTTCACTCCATCTCTCTCTCCCTCTCTCTCCCTCTCCCTCTCCATCCATATATAGGAGGTGCGGTGAAGTAATGGATAGCGGTTTGAATTGAGGAATCGGAGAGCCGAGTTCGAATTCCAGTCAAATGCATTACGTTCACTTACGTGCTAATGCCTTTTGGGAAAGGTATGAATTCTCTTCTCCCGCCAGATGTGGGTAAATAGGTTCTATAGCATTGGATGGCAACTGGTCTAGGAGAAGGACAACTCTGAATTCAGAACCTGCGGAGGATTGATAGGGGACCTTGTGGAACGAAGTGCACCAGGTCTCTTTATTCGGACCTTCAAAAAGTGTGGATGGTTCTGAACAAAACCTTATCCCCTATAATCAAATCACATGTGCTGGTATCTCTCTGTCGGTTCCTAGGAACTGAGCTGCTTCACCATCATACGTCGAATACGAAGGGAGAGTCGAATATATATATATATATATATATATATATATATATATATATATATATATATTCACGTTTTGTATACTGATTTTTAATAGGATCCCCTCGTAATTACGAACAAGTTTCTTACTATCCTTATTAAAAGAGGAAATAAAATTAAAAAAGAATGAAAATTTACATGTTGATGCATATTGATTTTAAAAATTGTACAGTACATAACCTTAGTGTTTTTCACTTCACAAATAAAAAACAAAATAATTTTCAAATAAACAGAACAATTTTGTCTTATAAAAATGATGAACACAACAATTTTTTGTCTTAGGAAAAAACAAAACCCTGATGACAAAATTGTGCTAATGTCGAAAGTACTCGGAATAAATGAATATGTATCAACATATTAATTATTTTCTTCCTTTAATAAAGGTACTAAGAAACTTGTCCGCAACTATGAGAAGATCCTATCAAAAATGAAACAGACAAAACTTGTCTAAATTATTTAACGAGACACGTCTTAATATATATATATATATATATATATATATATATATATATATATATATATATATATATGCGTGTGTGTGTCAACACTGTACGGCGACAGTCTGTTTCATGCTTGAACGCAATCTTAAGGTCTGTATATATTTATCGGTAAAAGTTCTCAATATCACGGATAGAGCATACGTAAATATAAAAGTTGACACTGAGGTCAACCCCTAGTAGGGAGTGTCTGAGAAATTTTGCCCATAAATATAGCATACCTTAAACTACATTTCTATCATAGATTGGGTTGGTACATAATTATCTGGTGTTTTGTAGGCAAGTTATTTGTTAATAAAAATTGCTGTTTTGTGTAACGTTAAAGTAAAATATACATCAAGAATATAATTTCCTGTCAAACTGGTCATGACGGGATTCGAACCAGCTTCTTGTGGTCTAAAAACAAATGTTTTGGCAACTTGACCAAACTTAGTTCACTATTTAACTATCAGTCAGTTATGTGCCATGCGTGATACACGCTTAGGCAATCATGAATCTTTCGATACATGACTGACGAGGCAGATTTTTTTTCCCGCAGCAGGTTTCTTTCTGAGGTAGTGAAGTGAAGACCAGTTGCCATTCAAGGCTATAGTACCCGGTCTGTCCTGTTATTTACCCATATCTGTGGAGGTGAAGAAGAGGATTTATACCTTTCCCACGGGTATTAGCACATAAGTGAATGTAATGGATTGACTGGAATTCGAACTCGGCTCTCCGATTCCCTAATCCGAGTCAGTATTCATATCTTAATTTTTCGTCTAGTTTTATCTGACACCTGCATCGACCAAACTAAACCAACCTCGTCCACAAAATGTAATGGTCATTTCTGAAGAAAGTTTAACCTGCGAAATACTGTGGAAATTTAGCCTTTATTCGAAAAAGATGAAGAAAGATGAAGTTCATGCCGCTTTGTATCTCCTGTCGAAATCGCAGTGCAAATCGTCTAAAATGAGATGTTATTTGTTGTCAATTTGAGCAGATGGTGTGGACAACGTCTTTTCTGGAAATACCTTCTCTAAAAGACGCTTGAAAAGAACTTATTTTGCCATCTGCTTATCCTTTCCGCTTTGATTAGATGAAAGCGACCCTGTTTAAGATAAGGTTTACCCCCGAGAGGATTCCAGTGTTGATCACGAGAAGAAATAAGACGCTACTCGCAAATTCCCGGTGCTCTTTTCTTTCAAAGTAAACTTGTTTTGCATCGATGTGTCAGGAAAGGTTACTGACCTGAAAATCCTTTCATTGGAAATTACAGAAACATTTCGCGATTGATAGATCGGCAGTCAGTTGTATAGTCAGATAGTTGAGAATCATAGACAAAGTTTGGTGATATTTATACCGTCGGGGATTTGAGGTTATACAAGTATAAATATAATTTGTCTCGACTTATATTGATGAGCATTCCTCCATTTACGTTCACATTCGTCTAAACACCCACTCTCCCTATATTTTAGCCTGTTTGGGTCATTTTCTTGTTTTTTTCTCTTTTCTTTATTATGATTTACTTATACACCATTTACTTATCTTAAAAATATATCTATCTTTTCTTTATCCATTTATATATATATATATATATATATATATATATATATATATATATATATATATATATATATATATATATATATATATATATATATATATATAATGGATATCGGCTTGGATTGTGGAATCGCAGAGCCGAGTTCGAATCCAGGTTGAACCCATTACATTCACTTACGTGCTAATACCCTTGGGAAAGGTGTGAATCCTCTTCTTCTCCCTCCATCTATGGGTTAAATAGCAGGGCAGAATGGGTTCTATAGCCTCGGATGGCAACTGATCTAGGAAAAGGACAACTCTGAATTCAAAACCTGAGGTGGGGTGTTTGGGGACCTTGTGGCACGTAGTGCACCAGGTCTCTGTATTCGGCCTTTCAAAAAGTGTGGATGTTCCTGCTCGAAACCTTCACCACTATAATCGAATCTCATGTGCCGGTGTCGGGTTGTCAGTTTCCTGGAAACTGATCTGCTTGACCCTCATACGTCGAACCCGACGTGAGAATCGATATATATATATATATATATATATATATATATATATATATATTCATTCATATATAAAATGATTCATTCATACAAAAAAGTACATTAGTAAAGTTAATGATATAAAATGCCGAAATCCCTTCGCTAACAAAATTTTACAGGTGCATAACTTACCAATCAATCGGTGACTGCTATGATCCTCGTTTTTTTTTGTTTTTTTTTAAAATTATAAGCTGTATAAAGTCTTTCTAAAATACGCAAGTATTTTGGACTGTATATTCGGTCATCTTCAGGCATGGAAATTATTTTGTTTTTTTGTAAAATTCAGGTAGGAGCTGAGATGAAAAACTTAAATGCGAATCGAAATGTTTTTTGAAATGTGTTATCGATAACCGATACAAACTTTTGGGGCGTGCAGTCGCAACGCTAAGGTTGATTCTTATTGAAAATTTAAGGAAATTGACTGATAAAATCTTACAACAAAAAATTCTCAAATTGGCATATTAGTAAAAAAAAAAACGCACTCTCTTAAATTTGAAGATCATCTATCTATCCAAAACTTACATTAATCCTTAAGAAAAATACTGGTTGAAAACATTCAAATTACCGAAAACATCTCGTTATAAGAGAGACTCTATACATTAAACATCTCTCTCCCAGACCGTCAATCTCAGCTTATTTAACAATGGGATCGGCGTGCTGAAAGACTTTTAAAAATAGAAAGTCATCCACTCGAATTGCAGACACTCCTAACATACGACAGAATGAACGCTGTAATTAAAAACACACACACATACATATAAATAATACATCCTACACAGTCAAAACATGAAAAGACAAAAAAAAAAAAAAAAAAAACAACAAAAAAAACCCTACCTAAATAGAACCCATTTTAAAGTGGCTAGCGAAGTAGCCGAATGCGCTTGGGACAATGGAAAATATGGTAAGTTTTTGTAATCATTCAGTCCCACCAAACAAACAACAACAACAAAAAAACAAGAAATGTAAGACCGCTGGAAAAAATTAATAAAAATTGAATACAAATTTCCTTGTACGTCATATAACGAAAGATGTTTTAAAAAAGTGTGCTGCTCCCCCCACACACATAAGCACACACATATATTACTTTTATTATAAGAGATTATAATCTCTTATTATAAAAATAATAATATATTGCTCTCTTTTTAAAAAAGTAAATGTTACGAACAGTGAATTTTTACTCCACCTGTTGATTCTGTCATTCATTATATATATATATATATATATATATATATATATATATATATATATACACACACACACACACATATATATATATATATATATATATATATATATATATATATGTGTGTGTGTGTTTATATATATATATATATATATATATATATATATATATATATATATGCTGCATACCAGATAATAGATAATAATGTTTTTTGTTTTTTCTACGTCCTGCTGTTTCTAATTTTTTACGAGTATTTTTGTACCTATAAATGTTAGGAGTGTTATAATTATTTAATCAGGGTTCATATGTTCAAGTCTGCTTTTGTCTAATTATTATATATGAAAATTGGCGAAAAGAACATGAATGGCAAGGCTGATACGAAAAATGTATAATAGTAAAAGCATATGGTGAGCTAAAATGTATATTCCTCGGAAATTTGCCATGAAAGCAGCAAAAACGAAAAAAAGACCCAATGAATAATAGTAGAAGCAAATTCATGATTCTAGGCAAATATTTCCCGAATATTAATCCATCGTAGTTTTCTCCATTCTTCGAAAAGTTCCATATTGAATCATTAAGTTCTCAAAGATAACTGTTGTATTTTCCGTTATTTTATTAAGCAGCTTATACACGGCTTGTTTAATGCTAATGGAAAATTGATTCTCCCTTCTCTGTAGTGAAAAATTAAAGCATCTTTTACAGAGATAAAGAGGGAACATAAGAATCACTAATAATGAAGTTGTTTCACGTCTTTTTTAGAATATTTATCTGTCAACGATACGACTGTTTTGTAAATACGCGAGAAACTTGACATTCCGGATACAAGAATATGGTTAGAGAGAGAGAACTGATGACAGACAATTAATAAAGCCAAAATCGATGTGACTCACCCGGACACTAAAACATACATGAAATAATCCCCTGCTTATCAGTTGCAAAACGTTGGATTTGTATGACGAAATTTACGGTTAGATATGAGACTGGTTTTATTTTATGACGCAATATATACCTTTTATTACGCTCTTGCAGATACAAAAAATGTTTATTATATATTCATACCTAGCCTAGAAGCCGTCATTTACATTTTGCGTCCTTTGTACGTAAACGTTATAAGAATTTAAAAATAATAAAATTATTTTATCTTTATTCGACACCTTAATTCGGCATAATCATTCTTCGTATACGTAATTTGTTTACATTTATTTTGTGCGCGAATTTTCTTTTCTTTTAAATCACCATTCTTTATGATTCGTTCACATAAAATAATGCTTGAAAGACATTAGGGCAGCCGAACTATCTAATATTTCACACACTTCACAGTAAACGTGCTAGAAAAAAAATCATATGAACAACGTACCTTTCCCCATTTAAGTTTTAATTATTGTTAAATTAGACGATGTCCATTACAGTTTAAACCTTTCACTATGTTCGATATTTAAATTTAACTTTAAATGAGTTATTTATTTAAATTTTAATCACGTGTAACTAAAGTAGTTACCTGTTACTTCAGGTTGTTTATGTTTAGCCGAGATCGAAAAACGGACGGACGGACGGACAATCGTGCACTGCGCTTTATTTATAGAGATACTTCATGTAATCACACAAAAGTCTCTATTATATAATACACAGGACAATAGCCTAGTTGGCTCTTCTATTTCTTGACAATTTAATTGTGAGTTCAGTCCCTGGGGCGGATAGTGCAAAGTTATACTCGGTGGAAACTGGACCCTCAATAATTGAGAACTACTACTAAAATAAGAAACAGACGTGGTATCCATAGGCATTTATTGGTTAATAAATGTATTTCCCAATTGTTAATATCTTTTTTAAGGAAGGAAATGGTTGTTAACCATTTTCTGGACGTGAGCCTTTTATTAGCATACGACACGAAGATTTTTGGTAAGAAATAATTAACAGAAACAATAAGTTCTACATTTTAAAGAACACTTGGAAAGATACTGACATTGCACAGAATTAGAGATAAGCTGATCCCGCATCTTTCTGCCTCCCTATCTCACTATCTATTCCCTCTCTCTCTCTTTGTACCTTGGCCTTTCAGGACGTGAGTGACCATGGTTATTTTGTTGCGATCGATAACTATCTATTTCAACAACAATTTTTGTCTTTGTGGACTTTGTTCTTCCATCTAATTACTGACACGCATAAAGTAGGTTACTCACTTTTCCCTCTTCATTTTCTTGTTTTCAGTATGCCAAGTGGGTATTAAATTCTGCAAACCTTCTTTCCTCTTTATGTGTCCTAATATTTTCCGCTGTTTGTTTCTGGTTATTTGCGTCAATTACTCCTTAAAACTTTTCGTTTCTCACAACATCTCTTCATTGAATTGTGACTATTTGTTAGAAGAACCACATCTCTCTCATCTTAACCTCTTCTTCGTCTTTCTTCTTTTTTGCGATACACTTTTTCTTACTGTTTCTTTCTTTTCCATCCTTTTAAATCTTGTTCATGTTTCTCATTCAATTCTTCACCTTTTTTCTTTTTGTCTTCTTCATATTCATATTTGCCATACGGACGTAAAAAGTATTCTTTCTCTTTCCTCTCTCGCCTTAACCACCTTCTACTTCTTCTTCTCCTCACCTCCTCCTCCTCCTTCTTATTCTTCTTCTTCTTCTTCTTCTTCACCATACCCTTTTTCTCACTGCTCTTTTATTCTTCCCTTCCTTTTAAATCTCGTTCGTGTTGCACATTCAATTCTTCATCATGTTTTTTTTCTTCTTCTTCTTCTTCTTACTAATGTCACAAGTTTTTCTTTCCCCTCCTCTCTCGCTCCAGCCACCTTTTTCTTCTTTATCTGCTACTCCTTCTTTTTCTTTTGTGAAGAGACTGTCTAACATTCAGCTCCATTTACGAGATTAAATATTACATAGCAGAGCATAGCACTGACATTTCTTCAAATATTTTATGTCCCTTAAATATCCTTCTCAGTTTCTGAAAGGCATTTTTCTATCCTAATATAGGACAAACGATGTAAAGTCAATAACAAATAATCAGAACGTATTGATATCATTTTCGGTAGCAACCCCTCATTTATACAGGTTTGACTGAAGACTACTGTCAAGGCACTGCGGTTAAACTTTTTTTTATCTTGCATTCTTTAAGTGATTTCTTTTTAGGGGACATAGAATATGAAAAAACCGCCGAAATGGTGTGTTTATCCCACTTCTTTAGGCTAGGCTATTAGCCATCTTCAAGGATAAAACATTAATTCTTATTGCTATAAAAAATCATCACACAGTGGGGAAAATAATTACTTCATCCCCTGCTGATTTTCTGAGTTTGCCACCTTACAAAAATGGGAACAGTCTATAAAAAAGAAATAAATGTTCAAAAATTAACATAAAATGATTTTATAGATATATTTTTATATTCTATCTCTCAAATTCAAGACGGGCCTACCCTGAAAATTATAGGCCGTTCCTATTTTTGTAAGGTGTCAAACTCAGAAAATAGGCAGGAGATGAAATAATTATTTTCCCCACTGTACTCAAGAAACAAACAACATCTTTGATAACTGATTAGCTCAAAGCGAACGGATCCTCAGATCATTTGAATATCCTACACATTACATTACACATTCTATGCCCGAAAAAGACGTCATTTCTTACATATGCAAGAAAATACAATAAAACAGCTTAATCGCAATGCCATAGCAGTCATCTTCACGAGAGCCTCTTTCCCTTTCACTGTCTCGCGTTATATATATATATATATATATATATATATATATATATATATATATATATATATATATTACACCATATTTATATAACGATCTGATAAGCGTAGCTTAGATGTGGTACAAGGACGAAAGCGTGGAGCAACCAGTGAGAATCGAACACACTACTTAATCGTGATTGATCTAGCGATATAAGCGTGCTATTCGTTACACCAAGTTGAAGGGTGCGAATAATTTTCTAAGCGTAGCTTAAATGCGACACAATGTCAAAAGTCTGGAAGGACCAATGAGAAAAACAGTCGAAACATTGCTAACCATTACGCCAGGCAGGGCCTATTGCTATATATATATATAATAGTAGTAATCTTATAAATATAAGAAATTATACTCGTCCGGAAAACCCCGGGTACTTTGATATGTAAATAAATAGACCAATACCCAAGTTACAAAAAAAGAAAGAACAGAGAACATGTACGTTTGCCGAAAACAATCGTCTAGCATCCAAGTTCAGAGTCCAAAGAAAAAAAAACCCTTATATTTATAAGATTAGTACTATTAATTTAGCTCTAGATCAGTCCATTGAACACTTTATAAAATTAACTCTCATGGAACGTGTAGACATAGGATATTCGTTTAAAATCATACTCGTACCGAACCGACATTCGTATGAATTTTGTTTATTGAGGAAAATAGAAACCTTTATTATAAACATGAGGTGGAGAGCCCACTTCTGTTTAAATAACAACCAGAATAAGTATAAAGCTAGCAAATCCTATGGCTTTAAGACTAATGTCCTCCCCATGTATATATATATATATATATATATATATATATATATATATATATATATATATATATATATATATATATATATATATATCGTGTGGCACCTTTGGAAAGTATCTGAAAACCATACCACGCGTTGACCCAAGCATGTGAGTGAAATTGTGTAGACGGAACCCTGGGGACTGTCGATAGCTTTGCTAGCATGAAGTCACAAGTAATCGTGACTGAGTGTTTTAGTGTGCTGACCTTGTTCAGATTGTTAACCATTGTAGATAACACGCTCTCTATCACAGGCTGTAATTAAGATCGGCTCAGCATAGTTGTAGTATAAATCACAGGTTGGCTCCGTGGGTGTTAAACAAACACAAATGTGCCTGAGCAAGCGTCTAGAATAGGGATTGGCTAGCCGCCCTAATAGACAGCTATCCTCGAATACGAGTGCCCACCTATTATATATATATATATATATATATATATATATATATATATATATATATATAATTTCTACTTTGACATATTTCGAACAACAAAGTGGTGTCATTAGAAAAGGAATGTTATTTCACAAGAAGAAAATCGACATTAGCAAGACAAAAAGTCATTCACGTTAAGTAGCTGACGGCTCGAGTTTTACTTCAACTGTATCGTTGCAGAAATTAGATTTTTACTAATTCCATCTCTTTTTATTTTTGTTTATTTTAATTTATTTTTGTTTATTTTTTCCATGTTTATACCATTTCATCGTATTCACATTCAACTTTACGCAAGCACACATAAAAAGGTACACACAGACATAGGCACACACAGACACAAGCACACAAACAACACACACACACACAAACATATATATATATATATGACCATTTAGCATATGTTTACATATCCGCACACGATGACAGCTCAGCAAGAATACACAAAAACAATAGTGCTATATTTTTTCAATATTTGATATTGAAGAGAGCAGATAAAAAATAATTTAGAAGGAAGGCGAAAATGTAAACAAACGAACATATCACCATGTCCATATTGATAAAGAATGACATCAAGGCCGTCGTACCAAAATGGCGGTAGTTGTGTAAAGTCTCATACAATTGCTTTAGTTTACGATTGGCCGGCAGCGGTTTTTGCAATTAGTTTGTTGTTTGTTTAGAAATGCAAAGCCCGATCTTTATTGCGTGGTGGCTTAAATAGCATGAAATCAATGAGAGGAATAGTAATAAAAAGGAAAAGTAAGTTAAAGGTTATTAGGAAAGAAAAAGGAGCATCGAGAAAAAAGCAAGATAAATCGCGTGCATTGTTGAGAAAGAGAGAAAGAGAGAAAGCGTGGGCATAAAGAAAAATTGTAAAAGAGAGATGCAGATTTAAAAAATGTTCACCTCAATAAGAAAGAGAAACCAAGTATATATATATATATATATATATATATATATATATATATATATCTGATTGAATAAATTAGACATTATGTCTGCTAATTTTTAACAAAGTCCGTTCATACTCACAAATAACCTTCCGTGTATTGATGTTAAAGGATGAGAGAAATGTTCTTTAACTGTTTATAATTCTTTAATTTTCATTTCCCAAGTACTTTCGATCTTTTTCCAAGATCATATTCAGGTGTGCAAGTAATACAAAACTATATGTTGTTTATTAATAAAAGTATTTATGCAAAGTTGTGTGTTGTTATTCATTACTGTGATTTTTTCATTAAGAATCAACCATCAAAAACTCTTGCACTCTCAACTATAAGACTGAATGTCCAGTTTACTACAAAATATCACTTATACAGAATTTAATTAACCGAGCACAAATTAATTCCTCTACAAAAAAAAAAGATTTTCTACAATGAACTAAAAAAATATTAAGCCGACTCTCATTAATAATGAAATCCCAAACAAATAAGACGATATTTAATATATCTCAAGACACGTCAAATAGAATATAGTACTTCCCCAAAGGACATTAAATATATCAAACTACTATATTGTAACCAGATGAATTCTAACTACAAACAGGATAAAAAATCATAAAGAATCTTATCTTTACTAACATATCTTCCAAGGATTCTAATAAAAAAATAAAATTAATCATCTATTATGAAAAAACACAATACAACCAATTAAATTATTCGCAATAACTCCTCCCCACTAACCTATATATTACGTAAAACCAACATTATATACCAATTTAAATGTCCCTTGGGAGAATGTATCTCCGACAATAAAAATAAACAAACAAAAAAAAAAACAAAAACAAAAACAAATATATATGTTGACAAATACACTAACAAGAAGGCTTATATTACACATGTCTGACCATTCGTCCATTGCGAGACATCTACAACAACATTCCTCTCCGCATTTTCTCTCCAGAATCTATCTTATATAGCTATATATGTCTACTGTTCGTCTATGCTTAGAATATTGCTGTCACATATGGTCCGGTACGCCAGATATTTACCTTGAGGCCCTTGATAAAATCCAAAGAAGAATCTGCAATATTATTGGTCTTGATCTGGCGTCTCAGCTTCAGTCATTTTTCCCCACTGCTGTAAGGTTATCTATCTATGGCTTTTATATAAAGAATTTCATGCTAATTTCTCAAATGAGCTTTTCGCTTTGGTACCTAGATTTTTTTTTACTTTAAGCACAGCACAAGACTGTCGGCGAGATCTCATCAATTTCCACTTGCGCTGGCTAGGGAATTCGCTTGGGGAGTTCACTTCTGGCTCTATGATTTAGAGTCAGCTTTAATCTGCAAAAACTTAAATGTAATGTCTATCGCTATATACTGTCTTCCTGATTGATTTCTTCTTTTCTGCTCACCGTTAATGTTCTGCTTCCAATTCTTTCACACTCTGCAACCCCTCGTGTTTTAGTGGCATTGCTGCCTTGCTTGGGGTGATTCCGATTAAAAAAAAAAAAAAAAAAACAAAAAAAGTGAGAATTTAAAAACATTCAGTTTAAAAATTTTGTTTTAAATTCAGTGCAAGCATTCTAATGCTCTGATGTTTAAATATGAACCAGGTAGCATCTGCGATAACAAAGGAAGAATACAACTGGAACTCTGCTGAATCAAAACACTTTATCCAACACATTAGAAGCTGCAATAACTGTTTTTCATTGAGACCATTTTCCTACCTTGCCAGGATGGAAAAAAACTTGCAGAATTCAGGCATGAGCCAGCTTAAGAGTCTGCAGGGAGTGCGGCTTTTAATCTTGTTATTTAATAGATACAAATGGGACGTCTATTATTAAATACTATAAGAACATTTGAAGGAATAAAAAACTTCGGATTGAAAATGAATTCGTTAATTCTTTAGAAGTTGCTTTAATTTACGTTTTGGATAAGAAAACAATAAACATAAGAAGCTTTCAAGAAAATAATCTGAAGGGAAAAAAGAACGTTTGTTATTGTGTCATTCTCTGTCATCGAGTGGTATTGCACGCGAAGTCAAAAGCTGTTTTCACTTACCAACGATGACGCAGATTCGATTCATGCTAGGTAGAACATTTTTATTTTTTTCAGATTTCTCGAATGCATAGGTCAAGAAACGTAATACACGCTGTTTAATAAATAATATGGGGCGTCTATTTCAAATATGGAGTATACAGTATAATAAAATTTGGACTAAGTCTGAAAAAGATATAATTTCTTTACACACAAGAGAAACTCAATGAAAAAATTACAGAAGAACATTCTCAGTTATATTTAATGAAGTATGTACTAGAGAGTGGTTGCTGTCCCAAATACACAACTCTCTCTCTCTCTCTCTCTCTCTCTATATATATATATATATATATGTATATATGTATGTATGTATGTGTGTGTGTGTGTGTGTGTGTGTGTGTGTGTGTGTGTGTGTGTGTGTGTGTGTGTGTGTGTGTGTGTGTGTGTGAAAAATATATAGAAAATAGGAAAGAACTCGTTAGGTAAATAATCCAAAGTTCTTTAGTATTTTTGTTATTATTATTTTAAAAATAGTGCTCGATACAAAAGTAGAGCATAAATATAATTATTTATTTAAAAATATGAAAACTCTTATGTAGCGTGTTGGAATCATATTTTAAATAAATAATATATATATATATATATATATATATATATATATATATATATATATATATATATAAATATAGACAAATTAAAATACAGACAACTTTATGTCCATTGATTATATTTTATTTACCTTGGAAAAATACCTTTCCTGGGTAAATAAAATCAAATCAATGGGCCCTTAATGTTATCTGTTTTTTTAGATTTAACTAATATTTGCTCTGTTTTTACATTCAGCTCTCTGGATTACATCCTCCTTGGAATTATCCATACGGATTACCAAATATGTCATTGCATATATATATATATAAGGACGCCATGGAAAACTTGAGAGGTTGGAAACTGATTATTTTAGGAAGTTGTAATGAAAGATGTATCACAAACAACACGGGAAATTGAATAAAATTTAGATCTGAGAGAATCACTGCAAAAGACAGGGTTATTTTTTCAAGAAAGTAAATCGACTGACAACTTGGCGGCCTGACAATTCCAGTCTACGATTTGCAAATCCATTGTAAAAATGATGACTTGAATGGAATGGGACATTATGTTTGTGTACTTGTGACGTTGGCGGATATATATATATATATATATATATATATATATATATATAAAGAGAGAGAAATGATTTCAATAAATTCACATGATCAACTATATATGAGCGATTACCTACACATACAGGTGAGCAAATAACTATTTATTTAACCAATGGTTTAGACAAAACAGTGCTCAATGTAGTTAAACAGAGCTATAATGTATATTTTAATAAGTGCGCATATACCTACGTTTACTTGTACGACTCAGAGTTTTATGACTTTGCCGATGATCAGATACAAAATGTTACGAACTGTTAAATGCGGTTCTTTTTTTAATTTATGGGTCTCATGGGAGCATAGCTACATAGCGTGTGGACTCAAAGCTTGAAATTTGAATCCACCCACAACGTAGCGTTGCTCCCTCGAGACCAAGTAATTAAAAAACAAGCAACTGTATTGAACAGTGGGTAACTTTCTGTACCTGATGATTAGCAAACCTATGAGACTTTGAGTCGCACCATAAACGTACTTATATGTGGTATAAAATGACAATTGGAAAAAAATCTTAGATTTTGCCGACGCGTTTCGTCTTCCGACTTTTTCAAGGCAAAAATGAAATCGAAATGAAATGAGATTTTTTTCCAATTGTCATTTTATACCAATCTGTCTTGTCCACAGAATTGATCTGGGAATTTAACTAAACTGTACTTATATGTGTAATTAATATATATATATATATATATATATATATATAATATAAAGAGAAAGAGAGAGAGAGAGAGGCTTCATCATATAGCCTTTATAAATTTATCATTCGTTGAATACATAGGTAAATCTTAGCTGTAAGGCCTTACATATTTACATCGTTTTCCCAAGACCTTTCGAAACGGTCGAATATTTATCTATACAACATATGTTCAAGGGTATTCTATTACAGTAACGCGTAAAACAAAAGATTCCAAATATTCTATCGAAGCCATAGGAATGGATTTTGGCATAGAAAATGCGTAGTACGAATAATGTACGAAGAAAACTCGTGATAACAGATTTAACTGAATTGCCAGATGAGAAATCAGGAATGTAACGACAGGTTTTACATACAATTCCATAAAAGAGCGAAAAAAATAAAAGGCATAATCTAACGAATAAGAAATTTATAACAAAAGCAACTAGTACAGTAAAATGATATAAAGACACAAGAGGAACACAGAGGACGCAAAGTGGGACATTGAAATCAGACGGCGCTTACCAATAGTTAAAGATACCTTACTGTTATGGGGTCCTCCCCTTTTTCATATAAGTGGACTCGACCAGAGTATTACTTGGACTGCTGCCGTTAAATAACCAGAGTCAGTCAGAATATATATATATAGAGAGAGTGAGCAGAGATTGTGATTGAGTTGGAGGTAGAGTAATAGTGTGAGGTAACCGCTTGTAGAAGTCACAGTTACAAGCACGTAGACTCTAAGGAAGTCCTACTTCGAGACTGTATATATATATATATATATATATATATATATATATATATATATATATATATATATATATATATTATTGCTACTAACCACGTTCCTGGATTTACTAACAGTATTACCCATTGTATTATTGTGTAAATACATTTAATTTCTTATATTTAATTCTTGCGTTTGTCATTCATTGTGGACCGAAATTCATCTCGGAATCCACAAGACTTACAAAAGCTAAGCAAAGTATTAAGAACAGAACAATTTCATTAGAAACAAATAAAAGACTACTGAACTGTTACGTCATATCAGTCTTCCTATATGTTGATTTTCTAAGCATAGCTTAGATGTGGCACAAGGTCGAAAGTATGGGGCACCCAGTGACGATCGAACTCTCTACTCAATCGTAATTGATCTAGCATGACAAGCTTGCCAACTATTGCACCAACTAAAAGTTTCCCCGTCTTCCTATATGGCAGTGAATGCTGGACAACCTCCTTATAGATGGAGAAGAAACTTGAACCAATATAAATGTTGTTCCACAGAAAAATGTCGAGAATTCCATGGACAGGATATGTGAGCAACGATAACGTTTTAAACGAAATGGAAACAATAAAATGGATTTATAGTTAACTTCAAGAAGAGACAGTTGAAATTTCTGCAACACATAATGAGGAAAGGGGGCTTGGAAAAAGTGGTACTCACAGAGCAGATTGAAGGCAAGAAAGAGTAAAACAACGCATAAACTCTCTAGAGAGTTTGAGTAAACGGATGGCGGAGCGGGAGATAAAAAAAAAAAGATAAAATGTATAAAGAGCTACAAAGGTGTTATGTTGGACATAAATGAATGAAATCGTCCGTTCATGTAAATAAGCGGAGTTAAGCGGATTTGAGGAGAGTTAACATTAGGTCTTAGCCGCGTGTTGAGTTCTTAGCGCTTATCGAACTCTCTGCTTTCGGGCAGAGTGTAAGCCAGACGAGGTTATTCCGAAGGGCAGAGTCTCATCTGGGGAGGTATACGAACCCGACCCACTTTTCATGGGTTGTAAGGGGAATTTTTATCAGAGCTCGAAAAAACCCACGTGAAACCGGCCTTGTACCACACCCTGTTCTGTGAGGGGCTCGGGTAAGCATTAGGTTTTAGCCGTGTGCTCAGGTTTTAGTGCTTGTCGCACTTCCTGCTTTCGGGTAGAAAGGAATTCAGCCGAGGCTATGCCTCTGGGGAGGTAGACAAACCCGACCCCGTTTATATGGGGTCTACGGGGAATCTTTCCCGACTCTACGGGCTCGGAACGCCCCACGTTAAAAAAAAAAGCTTTGTGTCACATCCCGCCTTGTGGGGAGGAGTTGGGTAAATACCGAGTTAGCATTAGATCTTAGCCGCGCGCTAAGCTCTTAGTGCTTATCGAACTCTTTGCTTTCGGGCAGAAAGGAACCCAGACGATGCTATGCCAAACGGCAGAGTCTCGTCTGGGGAGGTACACAAAACGACTCCGTTATTACGGTGTCTACGGGGATTTTTTTCCCGGGCCTACATGCTCGGAAAAACCCACGTTAAATCGGCCTTGTGCCACAAACCACTCTGTGTGGAATTAGGTCAATTGCTGGTTGTACCTTCGTGTAGTAAACCGTCTATTTCATTACTTACCTACGAGTGTATCTTCCTTATTTATTTCTCTGTAATCTCGAAAACACGAAATACAACAAAAGCTCTGGAAATAGTGGAGGTCCATGATCACCAACTTTCAGCACATAGAAGAAAAAGAAGGTCGTTATACTGATTAATAAGAATACAATACTACATCTCTAACAAGTAAAATTATTTATTCCCCTCCCGAGTTTGTAAATTGGTGTGTGGCTTTGGGTTCTTTCTCCGAACGTTGATTCCAATTCTCGTAATGTGACGGATTCTCTGACTTTTCTCTCTCATATGGATCTCTTATATATTTGCCTGTCAGCAGGTTATCACACGAATGACTCCCCGAGCACAGTTGGATTGACTACCTGTTTACCTATCGGAATGAGCAATTGATATCCTCAGTAGCACGAATCTGCACCTCCTGGTTAAGAATCATTCTTCGTTGTCAACTCGTTAATGCACCTTTCTGCATAATCTGGGGTGAGTCAAGTACATATTAGGGTCTTTACAGATCAATCTATGTTTGAAAAAATTGTTCCTTTTTCTCATAAATTCTATTCAGACCATCTGCTAGTGTCCTAGCGTGAATCATGATTGATACACTCAGGACTCCTCCTTCGATTCGACAAAAGAGAAACTTAAGTCGAGGGATTAAGAAATTAATGTTTATGCATTTTGTAACAGAGCAATTTTTCTCTAGAAATATCTTATTTAGCTTCTTAACAAAGTAAAAGAGTCGGTAGAATAAATTTGGTTTTAATTAAGATTCATTAGTTGAAAATAATGAAGTAGATAAGATTATAAGATAAGTAACTTAGAAGAGAGAAATTATATTAAAATAAAACAGAGACCCATTGTTTTAAATATATCACACATGATGGTGTCTACCAGTGCGAACTCGTTTTAATTTATCTAGTATGTTTCGTCAGTATTATTTATTTCCGACATTCAACCGATGCTCATTTGATTATATTGATAGTCTCCAAGAGTATCACGTGAAAAAAGGACTCTTGCCTAGCTAATGAATGTAGAAAAAGTCATCTGGATGTGTTTTAGCTCAAAGAGAATTGTCCGATAAATACTGTTCAAAGCCTTCTTTTCGATTTCGTCCTCGAACCCTTGCGTTTGTTCTATTTTAATTAATCATTAACGTTTTCCTTTGAGGAATTTCAAACAAAAAGTATTTCCCCAGAAAAATAATTTTAATGATAAATCAAATATGTATCCGTTAATTATCCCTGTCTTGAAATTGTGTACCAGTAAAAATGTATAATTTAAAGAACTTTTTAGATCTCAAAGCATCATCTATGTCACAAACCTTAGTTGTCACGTCGTTTTATTTCTGTTCATATTACCGTTGCATATGGCCTCGTGTTCATGCTATCTATATACTTCGAGATTTTTTGGGCAAAATCCACAGAAGGGTCTGTAATGTTATCGGTCCTGACCTAGCATCTCGATTTAAGTCACTTTTATCACCACCGTGACGTGGCTTACCTCTGTGTTTTTTTTTTTTTTTTTTGTAAATATTTTCATCACTATTCTGCTAATTCATCCTTGGTACCTCGACCGCATGAAGTTAAGCGTACTTCTAAAATGGTCTCATGGTTTTACTGTGGAAATATCTAGACGTAATCGTAGGTTCTATTATTCTATCGTATTTTTCAACTGTGGAATTCCCTTCCGGTTTTCCTATGTCAACTAAAATTCGAGAATTTAAATGCAACCTCAATCGCAATCTTCTATTTTCCTGAACCTGGTTCCTTTATTGCTTTTTCTCCTCGCTGAAACCATCTCGTTTACTTTCATTCTCAGCAACCGCTTGCGATTATCAGCTTTATCTTCTTGTCTGAAGTGAGAACATTAAAAAAAATATCTATATCTGTTCCTTTGGTAATAGCAGAGATTTCTACGATCAGAAAGTTAAATGAATATTTTCTTAATAGAGGATAAATGTTTTTCATAGCAATCGATTCGCTTTTCTCTTGTTATTTTACGTCCTTTTCAACGGAAGTAATGTACAAGTAAACATCAATGCACTCTTTATAGACACAGGCATACACTCTCACCGAGCAGACCCGGAATTTCCGTCTGTCTTAAAGAACAAGGGTTTCTCTCAAGTAAGTCTCTTGCCTTGAACGCCTGTTGGGATTTAAGCTCACTCCAGGGATCAAATAAAACGCTTATACACGATCCATGGCTAAAGAGGCCGGAGAAATGGTCGGTTCTCTGTACCGTGCTAGTAAGTATCTAATTCCTTCTGATAGGTTTTAAATTTAATAACAGTCAAATGAGGCGGAAATTGGAATACTTCTGTTATACCAGTGCTGGTGTTAATTCAGTCTTCACTATCTATCTATCTATCTATCTATCTATCTATCTATCTATCTATCTATCTATCTATCTATCTATCTATTCATGATCTATTCATCTATCTATCTATCTATCTATGTATCTATCTATCTATCTATCTATCTATTCATCTATCTATCTATCTATCTATCTCACTCTATTCATGATCTATCTATCTATATATCTATCTATCTCACTCTATTCATGATCTATCTATCTATCTATCTATCTATCTATCTATCTATCTATCTATCTATCTATCTATCTATCTATCTATCTCACTGTATTCATGATCTATCTATCTATCTATCTATCTATCTATCTATCTATCTATCTATCTATCTACACACATATATATATATATATATGTGTGTGTGTGTGTGAGAGAGAGATGTGTGTGTGTGTGTGTGTGTGTGTATGTGCGTGTGTGCATGTGTGTGTGTGGAAACCGAAGTGAACGTCAAGCGCAAAACAATTTATCACCTACAAGGCTGCGCAAAATCTTTTGGATTTTATCAAAACTTTATCGGATAGATAGATAAATAGAAGGATCATGAATAGAGTGAGATAGATAGATAGATAAATAGATAGAAGGATCATGAATAGAGTGAGATAGATAGATAGACAGATAAATAGATAGATCATGAATAGAGTGATATATATATATATATATATATATATATATATATATATATATATATATATATATATATATGGAGAGAAAGAAGGAGAGGTACAGAGCTTGGAGACAGTCATTATAGAAAAATTGTACATTAGTAACTGTCAACTTTGCGAAAGATCTCACAATTTGGAGAGGGAGATGAAAAATACCCAATAGACACAAAATGGCGATTTTCTTAGCGTAGCTTAGATTTGACACAAGCCCAGAAGTATGGGGACCCAGTAAGAATCGAACTAACTATTCAGTCGTAATTGATCTAGCAAGACAAGCTTGCGAACGATTACACTACACCGAAGTACCCACATAGAAACAAAATGTCTATATAGTTTAGTAAGACATATTTGAGTGACACACACATACACACACACTTATTCATACTGTCACCGTCGCGCACAAACATATATATATATACGTGTATATATTTATATTAAGTTATATATATATATATATATATATATATATATATATATATATATATATATATATATATATGTATATATATGTATATATGCATGTATATAAATGATATAATGCTATTCGTTTCTTAAAGTTCTTGTTAACGGTTTACTAAGCTCGGATTAAACAAAAAAATCGTGACAACATCAACGGAAGGGAATCCCGTAACTCTTCCGATAAACGGAGACAGAGGAAGAAATAATCTGGCGAATTGTCAATTTCTCTTGTACAGGCCAGAGGTACTAAAGATTGAATAAATCGAACGTAGGGTAGCTGATTAGATTAAATACGTTTAGATTCAAACCTGTCGCCATAATGTCCAATATAAAGCGACATTTAACTCCCAAACCGGAAATTGCTAAACTATTTTAGAGAAAGAACAAGCTTATAAAATTTAAAAAAAAAAAAAAAACAAATATATAAACGATAAAAAGGAAAAAAATCATTTGAAATCTGAAACTGGTTATATCAAATTAAATAAAAACCAATTTTGTTCGAAAAGGAAGAGAAAAACGGTCTGGTTGAAAGAAAATAAAATAAACGTTATTGTAATCAATATATCACAAAAATAATTAAGTAAAATAAAGTAAAAAATATAATCAAAATATATTCGACTAAAATGACATTATTGCGGCCAATGAAAAAAAAAATCCCCAGTGATTATTTAACATTATTTCTTTCTGCCAGGCTAATATCACATCTTAAAATTTCGAGTAATAAATCCTGATCAACCGGAGACATTTGACAATGATATACGCACACTAATATCGGACTGTGTTTAGCAAGGTGTAAGCTGAACAATCCCGTGTAACGCATGTGGCTCTAAATCATCTTTTATAATCAGTAAAACGCAGTGTCAAGTACACATTGTGTTAAATGTCCGGGAAGAAGGAAAAAAAAAAAAGAAAAAAAAGAAGCTTTCAGCTTGGAGCTTATTAGTTATTCACAATATTGTTATTAAATCTATTTCCTAATCTCTGACTGCATTTTTGTGATAAATTTACCACGGCAACGCTTCTGAATCTGGATTGCAGTCTCTATCCTCTTCGTTTTCTACTTGCTTGGTTTGTTGTCTTCGATGCAAGTTTTTGAAATCAAAGCGAACAGTTTAATTCCCACTCAATGGACAGATTTAGATTGATTAAAATTAATTCTTCTTCTTTTTTGGTGTGCATTGTTTATTTATTCATTCAATTTTGTCCCGCCAACAAAAACATTTGACTTGAAAAAGAGTTTTGCGTCATGTGAGTTCGAAAACAATAACATTTCCCAAACTTAATAAAAGGTCGATACATTTTGATTCAATTCAAGATTTAATGACTTTTTCAAATCTATCTCCATATCTAACCATACTATTCATTATCTATCTATCTATCTATCTATCTATCTATCTATCTATCTATCTATCTATCTATCTATCTCACTCTATTCATGATCTATCTATCTATCTATCTATCTATCTATCTATCTATCTATCTATCTATCTATCTCACTCTATTCATTATCTATCTATCTATCTATCTATCTATCTATCTATCTATCTATCTTTGATCGTTTGTTAATTTCTATTCTTTCTTTTTACGATGTATTTTGTAAAAAATCCAGAAAATTCTGACTGGGTCAATTTTTTCACGTCGTTATTAATACCCTTTAAAAAGGCATGAATCCATCTCCCTTTGACACGACATACTCGGATCTATTGGCTTCAATAGCAACCAGTCTAGATGAAGAAAAACTCTGATTAAAATCATTCTGAAGGGGGGGAGGGTTCCATAACTGCTACAGATGTAGTCAGTGCAATCGTCACAACACTAATGATAGACTTGTGACCATGATCTGTCTGCAAGAGGGTCTTGAATACTTCTCGGTCCAACCAATAAGGAATCCTCTAACCCCACAAAATTCTTATATTTGGACATCTTGGCTACCTTGTTCAACATATCTCTCTCATTCTCTCAATTTTCTGTAATTCAATCTGAAGTCAATTGAAAGGCGAATGTTGTAACCACTCGGCCAAATACACTTTTTTTTTATTTTTACATGTATTAACAATGTTTTTATCAAGAAATACATAAATATGTAGATATGTGTGTGTCTGTGTGTTGCGATGGATAAATTGTCGTCAAAATTACGTATAAATTAAAATAACACTGACACCTCATTCCAACAGATACGTTTACCAAAATTACACAAAATTATCTTGAAATCCTAAAGAGTAAATTTATTCAATAAAATCGTAAAGGTTTTATCGAAACTACTTGCAATATGGACCGAGCATCTAATACATTTACAATTAATGCAAACAAGGATCGGTTCGTTCAGCAAGTGTCAGTGAGTTAATGCCTTATTTAATCTGTTAGCGAAGTGAATTCGCCATTAATTACATTAACTTTATTTATTCTTTGAATGACGACTTTACACTATATATATATATATATATATATATATATATATATATATATATATACAAAGAAATAATTACGCATAGAATCAATCAGCAATATTAATGCTATTATTGGCGATTTCACATCGCTAGTAGAATAATATATGCATTAAAATACTGTTAATCCATAGAATGATGTGATCCTCATTGATAAAACTGTTGTCGGTTGTTTCCAGTTTATATTTTTTTTAAATGCTAGTACTTTCGAATAATCCTTTATTCATCCTCAGGTATATTTTTTTTCCTTTTAAAATTAAAACTTGGAGACGAAATAATTGTTTGTAGACCAAAAGATGTTTTTTGAGAATTTGCTATTATTGACGGTTGTGTACAATATCGGAACGTGCAAAAAAAAAAAAAAAAATAAAATAAAAATAAAATCCAAGAGGATAGAATCCAGGTAGAACTCAATGTCCAGGACAGAGTAAGGATATAATAAAAAGGCTTAAACACTAATATTAATGTTTTTTTTTTTTTATATATATATATATATATATATATATATATATATATATATATATATATATATATATATATATAATGTGACTGCTGAAAATACTTGTCCCATACAAATCTGATATTTGGTCATTTCTTAGGGTAACATGAACTGACGCCTGTTTCAATCGTTACCAAACGAAACAATTACACTTTCCTCATGAATAAAGTTGCGGTCTAAATAAAATATGGCGGGTTTTTCTAATTTTCAGTTTTAGAACGCATTATCTCCCCATCGCTATTTATTCGAGAGTTAACATTCTTCTCTTTATTTTTCCTCACGACATAGGAGATCATGGCTCTCCACAACTTCCCGACCTTAGTAAGTCTTAATAAGTTTTGTCATTTTGTTATTTCTCCTAAACAATGTTTTGTTATCCATTTCTTTAATCTCACTAAGTAGGTTATGTGTTGTTTCCTCTATTTCACTTGTCTTCAATCTGTCATGTGAGCATCAGATATTCCAAGCCTCCTTTCCTCATTATGTACCCGAAAAATATTGTTATATACAGTAAATATGAACACTAATGGGTATGTCCCAAATCCTCATAAATACGTGGGTAAGTGTGTGTACGCGTGTGTGTGTATGAGAGGGGGTAATACGCTGTCTAAGTAGTCCACCATTAGAAGTGGTTTACCTAATTCACGCCGCTGGTGAGTATTGTATTTTGTTGATGTCATAAAGTTTACCATTTCATTTCGTACCACCGTTTTGGTTATTCCTCCTTCAGTAACCCTTTCTAGGTTACAACAGATATAAACTGTTTCTTCCTGATATTAAATATAAGTTTCCTTTTTGCTTCAATTTTCTCTAAAACATCGTCGTTGCTTACATAATCGGTTCATAATATTCTCAGCATCCTTGTATACAACCCCATTTCTGTTGCTTCATGTTTCATCTTTAACTTTCAGAAAATTGCCTAGCATTCACTACCATACAGGAGAACAGATATCACGTAATAGTTTAGTACTCTTTTCTATTAAAGCTATGCAGAGAGAGAGAGAGAGAGAGAGAGAGAGAGAGAGAGAGAGAGGAGAGAGAGAGATACTCTTGCTTCACATATAAAAAGAGTGAGTACGCTTCTGAAAATTAATAGACCTCCACGCTCTTTAATTGAACATTCCCGTTTAATCGAGAGACAAGTGTAGACGTTTTTTCTGTAGGTATTCCGATCATTACTGAATGATCCATGGATGCAATTTGTGTCTGGTTATAGACATGAATTTACACTATTAAAAAAACAAAAAACAAAAAAAAAACAAACAGTGACGACATCCACTAAATATCATTATCGTTCTGCTTGTCGCATTATTATACAGTAAACGCGCATGTCCACTAATAGCCTTCCGCCTGCTTTCTTGTCTGCCCCTGTTCACAAATAAAGCTTTCTTATCTCCTGTCTACAAAACAACCTTAGCTATCCCCTGTACGCAATTTAAGCTTGCCGCTTCCCTGCGCAGAAATAACACTTACCTGTCCCCTGCACACAAATCAAGTTTTCCTGTTCCCTGCTCAAAAAACAACATTGTCTATAACTATATTTTACAACATTTATTAATATGTAAGTAGCCATCTTTGTTAATTAAACATTTCTAATCAAACCAAATCAGTAACTTGATTAAACCATTCATTTATTTTTCGAGGCTTATCAACCTTTTTGCAGTTTATTTAAAGTCAGACAATATTTTTAGATTGGAAGATTTTTTTCATTTGGAGATAATAATGATTTAGTGATACAAGTCTTACTAATTCATTCATAGCTAGTGGGGAGAATATAAAAATATGCATAAAAAAGAGTTGTTTTGCAAGGGAAAGCAACATGAGTTTGTCGGATCGGTTTAATCCGGCCATCAAATCAATTGTTAAAAATGCTTTCAAGGGAATTATAATTTAAGTCTTAAATAAGACAATCCTTTATCAGATGATGTAGGCTAGCGATACAGAACAAGGCGATTTGCCAAATAACAAAAAAATCACATCACTTGAAGACTTCCAAAAGCGGCAACAACTAAAATCGATAGCACATGTAGCTAGAAGAGAAAATGATAATATAATCAATATGTTGACTTTACGCACAACCTTCATAACCCTTCGACCTCCCTTTGCTTGGTCGCAACAGTATTGACAATTCCTTTACTCATTTTTCAGTCCCGTATTGTTATCCCTTAAATCCCCAATGTCCAACCCTGAGTCCCGAACTGTGGTGTCTTGGCAATTTTCGGGAGAAGACACTTCCAGGAAGATGCCATAGGAGTAAGGATGAGACGATTTTCCTTAAACACAAGAAACCACATTAGAGCGATGACAGGAGACCCGAGAAACTTATATTTCTGAAAAACGGTTTTGAGATAAATATTTCATACATTTAGTCTGACAGTAAGACCAAGTGCTTACTGCTGGGAAAAAGCTGTGATGCCAGAAACGTTAGCATTTTATGTCGATAAACACATAAAATGCTGGTAATCACAATTTGTCCACAAAAGGAACATTGAAGTCTTTCTATATACGAATGATGATTAGTATGAATTAAATTGTTTTCATGCTACTATTAGTACTTCTTCTATATTCTGTAGTTCTAGGTATGACGATAAACTACATCCGGCAGCAAGAGATTGGAGGATTTGAGGAGTGTGGAACCATCTCTTAATTGCTCTTCTTCCCCGGACCACCCCAACCCAAGGTAGTAGTATCTGTTAGGGTCCCAGCTATGGGCAAATAGTGAACCCCCAAACAATAACAAAACACTATGAATGTATGAAGGTAAAATTTTATAGTAATTTACCAGCAATACATTTTATAGTAAAATGACCAACAATACCTTTTATCGGTAGTTGAAGACATGCAGTTGCGTTCAAAATATTTAGATTTCGTCATTAAATAACCCACAGAGGTGTTAATATGCCATCAAGCAAAATCGACCAACCAAACATCTATATACCGTGTCCCTTAAGGAGAGGCTTACTGCTACTTTACGCTTAAACACCGGTTCTCTAACGATCGTCAAAGTTAAGTAACGGTGAGCTTGGTCAGCACCTAGATGGGTGACCGCTTGGTAATACGAGGTGCTGTAAACTTGGATTTACGGGTGGTGTATTGGATAATGGCTCAGAATCGTTCATCGCAAAACCGAGTTTCAATTTCAGTTGAGTTCCTTATATTCACAAATACTCTTGGAACAGGTATGAATCAACTTATTCTCCCCCTAGCTATGGGTCAATTAGTAAGATTTATTTCACTAAATATATTTATTATCCCCTTCTGTAATTTTTTACAATGTGAAATATTTCTGGCTTTAAATAACCTGTAATGGATTGATAAACCGTAGAAAACAAATCATTTAATAATAATAATAAAAAAAAAAACAACTTCGGGGCGTTGGCGATAATGGCTTTCTTCCTGCCCATTGTAGCTCTTAGTCATATTTATCTTTTTTTCTATCACTGTGCTTCCCTCTTTTGTCATCCATTTACATAAGCTCCTGCTCTGTCCATCTTGCCGTCAGTATGTCCTGGGTGTGCCAAATTTTCCAAGTTTTCTTTTCTCATTCCGTGTCCCTGAAGTTTTGAATTTCTCTTTCTGATTTCATGTTCGATTATCTTTTTTGATTCCATTTTCTTTAAAACTTGTTCGTTCCTCACCTGCGCCATCCGTGTTATTCTCATTATCCTTCTGCATAACGAGATCTCCATTGCCTCAACTCTTCTCTTCATCTGGGAAGACATTTTGCAGCATTTGCTGATATAATTTACTGATATCTAATAGCGTAGAAAATCAACCAATATTTTAATATAAATTATATAATCTGAATCATATTCTGATAAGCGAAAAATATTTATTCTTGTTTATTGTTTTTCATTAGTTGTATTAAAACTAGTTTTATTGAATCATTTCACCCTAAGCAAGGCAATAAAGGCACCAACACGCAACGGTTACGGAGTGGTAAAGAAAATAAGAAAAAGGAAAACATTATTAAGGGTAAAGAATAAAAATAAGCGGAACTGAGAAGACAAAAGTTAATGATTGACTTTGCATTTAAACTTCTGACAACCAAAATTGACTGGAAAGAAGAGGCCACAAGCGAGAAGTGGGAGAGAAGGAACTGTCAACATAGAACTTACGGTTGCATATAGCTATTTCAACAGTAAAATGATGGCATCTAGCTGGCAATCTAGTACTACGTTTAAATTCGTAAAGGTAACGTACCAAAGAGGAAAGAAATTTGTAATATTCAGAAGAAGAAAGTTTAATAAAAAGCTTGCTTTATTTATACTAAAATAAACGTACCCAATTGATGGATTCTGTTTCTCCAATTCAGCCTCAAAGCATAGTCTTTTACACGTTTCGTTTGATGTTTTAATTTATAATCCGCAAATGCATAGATGGAACGGGCTTGAAACCGAATTGATGAACTCGACTGGCGGATTCACAAACTAACTATATTCAAGACATGCCGAATCACGGACTTTACGTATGTATCATGCAATTAGGTGAAACAAAAGCACGTATATATAAACTATTATAATAGATCATGCTAGCAGCATATTTCCATTGTTGAATAATGGTTAAAATATCACGTGGTTTATCGAACTATTTTTTTTTTACATTTATAATAGAAAACTTTAGATAGAACGAACAAAAGTTTAGATAAATAAGGAAGCTAACATTATTCTCTCTCACTTTGCTTCATTGTTTCTTTTCGCAAAGAACTGGTAAGCACGATACGCAAATACGTCAAAGAATTTTAAAACAACACGGTAATTCATTGAAAAAATTAATGGACAGATTAATGTAAATAATGAATAATGTTCTGGAAGTTTAAAGTTAATTTAACCCTTTCGTCGAATAAAAGTGGAGGAAAATAAATTATGGATTTTCTTTATGCTTTCCCCCTTATAATAAAATAAAATTATCTTGTCTTGGGCTTTCTTTCGATTAGCGCTAACAATGGGAATTGTCTTTGATATATTGGCGAGGAATCCAAGTGTGAGTGGCACCTAGGTTCATATAATCAATCAAATATCTCTCAGATCTTACAAAAGAACTAAATTGCTTCACCACAGAAACGATGCATCGACACAAAAGCCGATCGCTTTGTCTACAAATAAACTCATTGGATCTTGTTTGTTTTTTTTTTCTTTTCTCACTTTTTGTTATTTTAGTTTTATAGAATTTCATTGCGACAACTTCTTTACAGATGAAAAGATAATTAACCCGGAAAAAAAATTACAGCTATATAGAACGCCAGTCATCCATTGAAAAAAGGCGGCTTCTGAGTCATACAAACTTTCTTGCTTCAAAAACTGTTTGATGGATGTTTATTTGCAGAGTTCTTGCCACTTGTTTTTTTTTTTTTCGGTTATTCTTTTATCGGAAGCGTTTGAGCGCATGGATTCCAGTTTAATTTCATTATAAAACACATTTTTATTCTTTCCTAACTTTCTCTGAAACGGAAATTATTCAGAAAATATCAATAACATTATTTTAAGTCAGAGTTTAACTTTGAACCCATTATTTCAGTAAAGTTATATTCATAACTTCAGTAAACTTTATTGTTATGTTGTCGTTTTTGATAAAACAGGAACTGGCACGCAAGAAATAATACTTTTCATTTAAGGAACCGTTACTGTCAGTTAAGAAGAAGCTGGCGTCATTATCTTTAATAGTGTTTACCGAAACCAATCATTCCCTGCCCAATAAGATTCGAAAACGAGAAGAAACAGATTCATTGGTTATAAACTTGAAAACGAATGACTATTTACACTAGCAAATAATGAAATTATTTAACTATTATTTTTTTGTATAAGTTCAAAGCTCGTCATTATGCCTCTCAAGCTGCTGCTAACAGAAAGTGAAGGATTCACTTGTGGCCGGACAGTACGACGCTTGTTTCTGAAATTCCGAAGTTTGAAGATCAAGGTGGTAGAAAACGTCTATCTACAACTGACAATCAACATCTGAAGACATCAGTGGAACAAAACTGACGCCAAAGTGCCAGAGAAATGTCTCAGATAATGTGTGCCAGCAATTTAACAATACTGGACAATCACAAGACAATAAACAAGGTGAAGAAACCCGATAAATGAATTCCACATGAACTCAGTGAAAGTCAAATAGTACAGTTTTCCAAAGCGTGTTCGAAGCTGCATCTGATGAATTAAAAAGATCCATTTTTTGATCGAACATCGACTTGTGATGAGAAATGGATTCTTTATGGAAATCGTAAACGATCAGGCCAATGGATCGATCATGACGAAATATCCAATCGCTTTTCAAAATCGAAATTGCGCCATCAGAAGATTATGGTGTCTCTCTGGTGGTCCGTCATTACAGACCGTCACTGCTGAAGTATACTGCCACCTACTGAATTAAAAACATATTCAGTTAGCCAAAATGCGAACATCACTGGTTAATCGACGAAGTTCAATTCTGCTTTTTTCTATATATATATATATATATATATATATATATATATATATATATATATATATATATATATATATATATATATATATATATATATATATATATATATATATATATATATATATATATATATATATATATATATATATATGTGTGTGTGTGTAACTCCAAACGTTATTATAGTGAATACTTGTATGTGAAATAGACGCCCCATTTTATATTTTAGATATTCGGGAAATCTCAATAAAGAAAGTACGTTTTTATGTGCTGATTTCTCAAATGCACTGGTTGATAAACATACTGAACACTGTTTAAAATAAAAATGAGGCGTCTATTTCAAATACGAATATTCATGATAATAACCTTTGAAGTATTAAAAAAATGTCAGATTAAAATAAATCCATAGATTTATATATATAATAATATATGTAAAAAAAAGTGGACATTGAAGTCAATACTCAGATTTGACAGGCTGTTTCATGCTAGAAGCAATCGTCTTTAGTGTTTGCTGGTAATTATTCATCTGGTTATATTTCACTTATTTTCTTTCAATTTTCTTGACAAATAAACTCTGATTCTTGCAAATGTTTTGGATTCCAGTTTTTTTTCATCTCACCTACAATTGTTTCCACACATTTTCTAAGTCTTGACATTCAAATAATCATTGTAAAGCATGCATCTTCGTCGAAGATTTCTCTCTCTTTCAAATATTCTGAAGACTAATCTCCTGTGTGAAGGTTCAGTGATGATTCAGGTTCATTTCCTTAACAGGTTATTTCATTTTGTGGCTCAAAATATCAAGATATCCATTCCTTTGATGCTATTAATTCTAACATCTAAGACCTTTTGCTACAAAACAGACGCAGAATATTACGCTAACACTTCAATGATTCGGTATAGGGGAGTATTTTTACATCAGATGCGACCGCTTTTTTATGACCGCTTTTTTGTTGCAAATGGCGAAGCTGGAAAACAGGTCTCTTTTGCACACCCGACTGTTAATTCATCAGTTATTTGTTTAATGGTCATCCTAAAGTAATTCTATACAATTCTCATTATCCTGCGATCTCTTAGTTTAGAAAGCATTCATTTACGGCCTGTTCCAAAGTTACAGTCTCTGAAGTTTTCATAAAAATGGTATGTACTTTTGATTTTGGAACATAATACTAGAAATGGAAATATTACCATATTCTTCACCTTTTTTTTGTGAAAATTCACTACTTCATTTGTAAGAGCTACACCGTGTTCTTTTGTATTTGGCATGGCAGCATTTGTTGCATGCATAGAAGACACATTTGAATTGTCGGTAATCTTTTTCACTTCCATGTCAATAGTGTTTGCATAGAATTTTCTCGAATAGAACCTTCTAGAAATCGTATATTAATCGGCTTTTCATAAATACGTGACTTTTCATGTTTTTAAATGAGAAAACTGTCAAAGTGCCAATACTTCTGTCCACAGTAAAACTTGTTCATTTTTGTTTTAATTAGTTTTCAAAAATATGCACTGGCTTCAGTGAATTCGGCATAAATTTATGACATATTGCCTTTTCTTTTTATTTATCCTGTTAGAATTTAATTATATTCACAGAACTACTTTTGTTGATCTGTATCAATGATTTCGAGGATCACTATATTTACGCAGCAAGAATTAATTTAAACAAGTTTTTATTAAATTCAAAGCAATCGAATAGAGTGCAAAACTGTACGCTATTCTAGGAAACAAATCTAAATTTAAAAGAATTAAGCAAAAACACCACCAGCTTCCTCAAGGCACAGACAAACTTATCATTGCAAATAAGGCTGAAGCAGGATCCAACAAATTCCACAAAATTGTCGTTGTGTATTACACCAGTTACCTGTATGTTCCGTAAAACACGCAAGCCTAGTTTGTACCGACGTATTATAATTTCACAAATACTTATCACTGTATATCAGGGATCCAAATGTTTAAAACAAGTGAATATATTATTAATTCTACCAACAAATTTATTAAAATGCCTTACTCAAATATACTAAATAATGCCACCCTACCCTCCAATTTTTTCCACTGTTCCTGTGAAGACACTATTGACATGCATCATTGTTTGCTCTCATATCCTGATATCGAACTAACAAATCGACGTTAATTTCTATCTTGTAGAACGTGGTCCGAAAAAATTCTAATACAATTATATATAATATAATTTTCTATTTCAGTTGTCTGACACGAGTTTTTAATGTTTGGAAGGATGTGACAAGACTTTTGGACCACCCTGTACATTTGTATGATCATTACGTATTTACACACAAAATAACAGGCATGGTGATGGGTTCATCTCTCGGTTCTATTTTCTTACCTCTCAGTCTCACGTTATCCCAATTTATCATAAAAAACTGACGCAGAAAAAAGAAAAAAAGAAACTTTAATAATTTCACAAAACCCATCAGATATTTTCGATATCTCGCTGATATATTTATAATAACGGAAACCTTAGACTAAATAAAAATATTAAAGAAATCTTCAAGAATAAATTCGAACAATAATAACCATTTCTTGAAAATTTAGAAACTATTTTTTTTAAATAATTTCACCCTAAACAAGGCAATAAAGCCACTAAGATGCAGGGGGGGTAGTGGGAGTTAAAGAGAATGAAAGATCTTAGTGAGGAAAAGGATAATAAAATGGGGTGCAAGAAGATTGAAGGGGTGCAAGAAGATTGAAGACTGGCGTAATATTTAAAGTTTTGAAGATTTATTATGCTAGAAAGAGACTCCTATGCTAACTTATATTATGTGCCGTGCCATGTCTTTTCAAAAAGTGGTCGAACCTAATGTTCTGTAAATTCCTATCCCCATGTACTTTATTAAGGTATTCTCTTATTTACAATTTTCTTCTTCTGTTCTTTATTTACACAAGCTTGTTAAGCAGATTAACCGCTGTTTCTTTCTGTGCCTCTTGATTTTAACACGTCCTGTGAATATTAAATTCTCCACGCCCTCTTTCCTCATTATGAAATTCCAATTGTCTATTTCAGATTTTCTTTTCCATATCGCTATTTTTAAAGTGTCCAGATTAATTGCATCCTATAGTTCCATCAATTCTAACCTTCACGACTAAGCACATTGTAGCGAACTGCCCTTATTCTCTTCGTGTTCCACTGGTGAGAAGCTTCTTCCCACGAACTGCTGCTTTGTCAAACCGACTCCCAAGAGAACGCTTTCCCCATCACTAAAATCATAACTTGTACAAATCTAGGGTTAATCGTTATCTTTCCCATATATCAGCATGTAAAAAAAAGATATATACTTAGATGTACTGTCAACAATGACAATAATAACCATTAACATTTGATATGAAGCTATAGCATTTGTCATGTAAAAGCTCTTATCCCCATAAACAATGCCTCTTATTCTGTAACTCTCTACCGTGAGTGGCTCTTGGGCCTTGTACAGGATGAACACCATTGTAACAAAAAAAGATATATATTTAGATTAAATCACTACAATCTTGGGTTGTTCAAGTCTAGATTTAAATGTTCTTTTCCTCACATATCCCTAAAAACAGTACTTGTTAATGTGTACTCCTCTAGCTCGAGTGGCTCTTGTACATTGTGAACAGCCTTGAAAAACAAAAGATATATAATTATATATACTGTCAATAATAACCATTAACATTTGATATGAAGTTATAGTATTTGTCATGTAAAAGTTCATATCCCCCATAAACAATGCATCTTACTCTGCAACCTTCTACCTCGTGTGACTCTTTGGCCTTAAACATCATTGTAAAAAAATTTCCATTTTTTAAAACTTCCTCGTTTCTCACATGTTCCGTCCATGGTCTTTTCAGCATCCATCTGTGGAACCACATTTGCTTAAAGTCTCTTCATTTATAATGAAAACGTTCTGAATTTGTCGCCATGTTGGAGGGTTGATATCGCTGTTCAGCAATCTTTTCGTTGTTCCTAACGAAATTTTACCATTTCCTAATATTTATTTAGCTTTTGGAAGGCATTATTCGTTGTCCCAATGCGCCCTCTATATTAAAAGCATGTTCGTACCTACCCTAAACATACCCGTAATTCTCAACTGCGTTTATTTTGTAATCACATCTTTCCTACGAGTACTTCTGCCTGATCTATTCGATTTTGTATCGATTTTTACGCGATATTTTAGCAAATATCAAAGCAGCTTTCTGTCGGTCCTTCATTTTATCTCGAATTTTTAATTATTGAAACCATCCCAATGTCGTGACTGGCTAATAATAAATTCTATGGAAGGGAAATCGGATATCATTCGCGCCATTGTTAAAGACTAATTAAAATCGATTGCGACCTAATAAGGTTTTTTTTCTTTTTTTTTCAAATGATTATTTTAACGCACTTCGGTTGTCACAAACATAATTCCGTTATTTCGTTGTCAGCACTGCAGAGATTTGGGAATTGGCAAACAAAAAAATGTAAAAATTAAACTGCACTCTTTTTGTTATTAAAACTGTTAGGGTCGTGGTACCATTTGTGTAACAAGATGGGTAGTGATTCATCCGTTCGAGGCGATGAGAGTCCAAAAGAGACTAGACAATAGTTGACGAATAGAATGAAATGTATAAAGTCACGGTTATATGGTGTATACTTGGTGAAAAAAAAAATGGATTCATTTCACGCTATGCAAGGTAGTAAAGCCGCTAAGACACAAAAAAGTGAAAACAAAATGAGGAAAAGAGAAACATTATTAAGGAGAGAGAATGATAAAAGAAGATGAACCATAAAAAATGTGGATAACGATTGACACTGCATTTAAAGTTTTGTATATCAAGCTTAGCTGGAAAGCATGAACCCGGAAGAGAATTCCACGAGTGAGAAGTGCGAGAGAAGAAACTGCTAACATAGAACTTACGGTTGCATCTAGCCAATTCAACTGTAAATTGAAAGATGGCGTGGACGCATTTAATGAGGATTGCAACTGAATTAAAAAATGGAAATAATTAAGAATGTTAATTTGTTTCGAGAATAATCTTAAGGAATCGAATCCTAATATTAATTATGTCATATAAAAAGAAAATGAGTAACTACTGACATCGGGTTTCGAGCGTGACACTCTGGACTAATGAATATATGTTTTCTGCCAGATGTATATACAGCGGTGTCAGGCTACTGACTGGAGTGATTATTGAGTGACTATTTAGTGGAACTATCAAGTCGAATTAGTGTGAATTATTGTGCTTAAATGATTTGGGTTTTGATTTACGATTTACCGGATGTCAAGTCGAGCTGCGCTACTAACATGGTATTCACTGAAATGTTTATTTTCTTGGTAGATTTTACTTCTTTGTTTTTGATAAGTATTTATTTGCGGTTGTAATTAAATATTGTTTTATCTTAGCACTGAAATCTTGAGTTATACTTAATTATTAACGGTCAACGTACGTCACAAAAAATTACATATTAGTACAGGGAGTGATAGATAAATTGTCTAAATTACGCAAAAATGAAAATAATACTGACATCTCATTTTAACAGATATATTTACCAAAAATACCAAAATCTTGAAATAACAATCTTGTCAGCAATAAATAACCTATTGCCGTTGATATGCCACAAAACAAAGCAAACCAAACCTTACCTGGAACGTGGTGAGTAGGGATTATCATCTCTGAGTTGCGTCCCTGTCTTCGGGCAGGGTGCGGTTCAGTTGTGTCTCTTTCCGCAGATAAAGACGCTGTTGAGAAAAAAAGATACTGAGAGGTGCTGGGTGCCGGGGAACAGCTTCCCGCAGGTGTACCCACCTCATTGCACTAATGAGGTGGGGTTCTCTAGTCATACCGATTCCAGTGCCACCGAAGGGTGTACGCGCTCGATCCCCTCCCCCCCAGTAAACCCAACCTTGTGCCACGTCATGTCTCAGTTGTGAGTTTGGGCGGGATACGGCCATCCTTACACAGTGGGCCGAATCGGCTGGCATCGGGTCAAATAGCTGAAAGTCGTCTTGAATCCTCATTAAAAATCTTTTCTCCATGTGGGCTTATGCTCTTCATAATAAATGGCATAACAAGTGGGGTCTGTGCAGAAAAAAAAAAAACAAAAAAAAAACACCTTTATTGTTTTCAGCAGGAGAATACTGCCGACGACTCGTCCGAAAGAAGAGAACGAGAAAGGTGAGCTTTCTTTTTTAGGCCATCTATTTGCTACCAAGGCAAAAAAAAAACACCTTTATTGTTTTCAGCAGGAGAATACTGCCGACGACTCGTCCGAAAGAAGAGAACGAGAAAGGTGAGCTTTCTTTTTTAGGCCATCTATTTGCTACCAAGGCAAAAAAAAAAAAACACCTTTATTGTTTTCAGCAGGAGAATACTGCCGACGACTCGTCCGAAAGAAGAGAACGAGAAAGGTGAGCTTTCTTTTTTAGGCCATCTATTTGCTACCAAGGCAAAAAAAAAAACAACAACTTTATTGTTTTCAGCAGGAGAATACTGCCGACGACTCGTCCGAAAGAAGAGAACGAGAAAGGTGAGCCTTGTTTTTTAGGTCATCTATTTGCTACCAAGGCAAAAAAAAAAAAAAAAAAAAAACTGAAAGAAAATTGGCAGGAGAGTGTACATTTTTTTTTACCCAGGAATATCACTTTCTTGCTATTAACTGATTAGGGAATACAAATACCAATGAAAAGACTTAGATGCATCCTATTTTATCTTACCGCGGGACTTCTGTCAACTGGCCGTGTAAAATATATTATATTTCATTGTGTGGCTTTTATTAGGAGATGATTTATCTTAAAACGCAAATTATCCTACTTGAATTTGCACTCAAAATGTTACACACTAATTCTTACTGCTTTTTTCTTTGAAGTAGTGTAGAATGACAACATCTTGATTATGTCATTATTTTCTCTTTGAGTTACACGTGTTATCAATTTTAGTTACTGCTGCTGTTAGCCGTCTTCAAGTGATATAGTTTATGTTATTTGGCACAGTTCTTTGTGATTCTGCCAGTTCACGAGAATCGAAGAAGGATGAAGCTCGCTCTAGCCTACATGCTTCATTTGCACAAAGCCATTTTTAACCATTGATATGAGAAAGCTGTTGTATACAGCTGACAGTTTAGATATTTCTGAGCTATTTACTTAAACATTAAGGTCAGTTCTTATAAAACAAGGATATAGACGTAAGAATATCTTTTAAATTACATTCCAAACTAACTATTCTGGGCTTGAAGGCATTTATACGCAACTAGAATAAATAATGAACTTATATCCAATAAAATATCTTTAATAAAGTGATGGTTCCTGTTCATAATATAAATTCCCTTATTTTTTACTGATTTATCTAGACTTAGTTGTTATCTACGTGTACTGTGCTTACGCTATTGATATTTGCATTTTTGTGTTTAATTTTCTTATTTTAAAAAATTTTTAAGACATTTTTTAACTTAAAAAATATGTTTTTGGTGGAATTTTTTTTTTCGGAAGCACATACACAAACATTCGAGAATAATAATTCTTTATCTTAAACGACGTACAATCCTTTATATTTTTTTAATAATTCATGCAATTTTTTTTATTTATTAAAATTGTATATATCCGTTTGTTCTTTATTAAAAGAAATATTTTGGAAAAAATAGCAAAAACAATAAAAAACAAACAAAAAACAGTCTGTTCTACGCAGAAAACTATTCCTGATGAATGTATAAAAATCCAGGATCCTTTTTACACTACACTGGTATTATTAACAGAACCCCTTTTTAAAATAATAAAAAACTAATTTATTTCTATTCTGGCAAATGTCATGTTTTGATAACGGTCTAAAGTATGCTAATCCGCAGAAGTTATTTAATATATATATATTTTGAATAAAAAAACAGACTACTTTAAGGTTCTATGTAATAAATTATTTCACCACAGCCCTTTTAAAGGGCTCTGGATCATCAGACTTTACTTCCAAAGGTTGAAAAAAAAATTATTATTATTATTTTTTTTTTTCATTTCAACCTTTGGAAGTAAAGTCTGATGATCCAGAGCCCTTTAAAAGGGCTGTGGTGAAATAATTTATTACATAGAACCTAAAAGTAGTCTGTTTTTTATTCAAACATATTTGCTCTGAATTTACATTGAGCTCTCCAGATATCATCCTCCTTGTGTCTACCCATACGGATTACCTAGTTTTGCATAAACTATATATATATATATATATATATATATATATATATATGTGTGTGTCACTTTTTTTTAAGAGTGGGCCATTTTAGTTAAGTAACCACAACCTGTGTTAGTATGAAATAATTTAGACAAGTGGCCATTCAGGATAACTCTCATTTCACAATTTGATAGAAAAAACTAGATCAGTTCAAAAACTGAGACACCATAACTTTTCAGCTTGTGGATGAGACCTGAATGCCATACCCTGTCAAAAGCTTTCGAGATGTCCAATGCAACAGCTCTGTATTATTTTTTTCTTTTTGTTTTAAAGGAACTTACCATCCCTTCAGGTGTCAATTCATTTGAATCTTATAAATGTTTTTTGTAAAATTATTTATTGATCTTAACTTGATTAGATTATTTCCTTTGTGACTTTTTCATTATACCAAACTGTCTAACAATATCCTGTTATAGTAATTCTAAAATATTTCAAAATGCTCATGATAATTCATCTCCAAACGATATCAAGTTTTTTGGTGGCATTACACAGCTTAACTTATATATGTATTAACTGTTAAAGTTGCGAACATAATGAAGTTCACACTCACAACACCAGTCAAATGGAGATCATCACTTAGTTGTTGCTTTAACTTCCTTCCTCTTCCTTAGTATGTACTGCGTTTCGCTGGTCGTGTGACTCTTAACCTCAACTGTTAGATGCACCAGAAGAGAGGATGTTTTTCCGCCACGTGGAAGAAGCACAGCCTTTTACAAAATGACGTGCTGTAAAAACTTTTATAGTATTTGCTAATCTTATTTCTTCTGCATCAGCTACAGATGTTATGTAACGTGTTTCTAGACTTATTAACTTGTTTCCTTTGTACAAAATAAAACCTTTCAGTTAGGTTTTTCCAAATTCTCGGAAACTATTCTTTACCTTTGTCTCTAATGTTTAAATAATTTACAGGCGCTATTGAAGCGGTCCGCAAATATTTGGTAAACCCCAACATGTATTATGTAAAATTAGTTTTGTATGTGCAAGCTCTTAGTAACGGGGAAACAAGTAAGCAATGAATTTGTGTGTATTTGCTAATCCCAGTTTAATCTGGATCCTCTCCAAATGATTGAATTAATTTTCCAGCGAATTGATCCCTGATATCAGCTCGCTAGAAATTCCTGAACGGCGGGAGTCAACTACTCTTTATTTTCATTATCGATTTTTCATCACCAAAGAAAATGAACCTGGTCATCCTGTTATCAGACAAACCAAGAAGGCATTCCAAATAAAATGCTGATGTGTAGTTATTTGAACACATTTTTAGGATGTGAGTTGGGTTAAGACCTTTTCAGTGCCCTCTCGTATTGACCCAACCCAGGCTTTATGCAAATCTTTCGGAATGTTGCCATAGTGTAACAAATGTTCTTGTAAAGTCTGGCATCCCCAGTTGTCATAAATATCTCATCTGATTCGTTGGTCATTAGAAATGTGGCAGCTTGGTCATCGATCAAATTTTTATAAGGAAGCACATTCCTGCTTTTATTGCCAAAGACAATAAACGTAACGAAAGAATCAAACCAATCCGAAAATTCTGTCTTAACAAAACCATTTCAACTGCAGTAAACTCCGAGACAGAGCAATAAAAACAAATGATGTATTGAAGTTATAAAAACCGAAATATTTGTTTTGAAAAAGAGAAAATAAAAATGCCTCGAATCAGGAAAACAAGATTTCAATCAAAATTAAATTGTCATTCATCTTCAAGATACTGGTTTTTATTTTGTTAAACTGAAAATGGAATTAAAAAGAAGAAATAATAATAAAAAACAACTATTACTTTCCTTCAAAAAGAAATAATTCCGCAGTTATGGAAACTAAAACATGCTTCCATAACGGCTCTTCTTTAACGGACTCCCGTAACAACTGTTAAAATAAATTAAACTTTGGTATAGAATATGAAAAAAAGATGGAACCGTTTTAGTTTTCTTTGTCGTCGCTTAACTTTTAAAATAGATTTATTCGTTGGTGTCGCCACTTTAATAATTTCTAATAGATGTCTATTCCATCGAAATGTTTCGTATTTGACATATCAAAGCGACACGATATTCAGACACGACTTTTTTTCTACGCCATATTTATATTACAAGGTTTATTTGCCCCTTTCTTTATCGCCACAATCACATTCCTATTCTTCTTCGCCCCGCTGACATTACAAGTTTTTTCCTCATTTCTTATCGTCTAAATAACCTTCTTCTCCTTCTTCTTCTTCGCAATACTTACGTTACAAGTTTTCTTATTTCTTCTTCATCGCCTCCTCCTCTTCTTTGCCATACTGACGTTACAAATTTACTTGCTTTTTTCTCATCGCCTTAACCACGTTCTTCTTCTTCTTCCTCTTCTTCTTCTTCTTCTTCGCTATACTGACATTAAAGTTACATTTATTCTTCCACATTACTTCAACAATTTTCCTCTTCTTTCCCTATTTCGTCTTCTTCGCCATATTGACGTTACAAAATTTCTTGTTTCTTCCTCAACCACCTTCTTCTTCTTCTTCTTCTTACTAACGTTACAAGTTTTCTTTATCCTTCCTCGCCGCTTCAACCACCTTCTGCTTCTTCTTTTATTTCTTCTTCTTTTTCGCCATACTGACGTTTCAAGTTTTCTTCCCCTTTCCTCATCGTCCTAACCACTTTCCTCTTCTGCTTCTTCGCCATAATGACGTTACAACTTTTCTTTTTCCTTCCTCATCTTCTCAGACACCTCCTGCTCCTCTTGCTTCTTCTCCTCCTCCTCCTCCTCCTTCTGTTGCCATGGCGTGTTCTTGCTGTGAAGGTTTACCTCGGTGGGACCAGGGAATGTATTTTATCCGAGCACTTTCCGTGGAATTAACGATAGAGCAGTAACAGGCTTGTCATATCCCGCCTGTGGGAGAGAGGTTGAAGGGTGGAGAATAGTTCGCCACCTTGCTAGGGCTTGGAGACGCTTTTTATCTCTATCAAAGATGGAGAGTAAGGTCTGTGCAGCTCACGCCCAAATATGAGAATTTGGGTTTGATCTGGCTTTTGTAAAGGTAGAGAATAGCAAGAAATGTCAGGTACTTACTGGAACAATTTTACCTGCATCCTTAGCAATGCATCGTATGTACTTCTTCCTCTTAAATCCTTACAAAAAACTTAAGTTAGCAACTTTCTACCAGCAGTGGCTCTTGTGCCTTTTATTCTGTTAACATTTAGTAATAATAAACATTTTTACTGTGTACCACTATAGTTTGACTTGGTGTCCTGCTTTAAAATAAGTGAACAAACTTAAAATATTTTAAAATAAACGTATACACCCCGACAGAGGCACATATTTAAAATGTAACTATCGTAAATTGAGGTATATAAATAATGTTTTCAATCGTGTTCCTAAAAAAAAATAATTCCCAAAGTAGGGATAGGTTTATATGGCGTCTAAAAATATAAACCTTTATCACTGAGTTGTAAACAAGTGGGATGGCACTTCTAACAATTACTGTAAACGAAAATAACATACGATTAGTATCAATACTATCAAAAACTATCTGGTATGATGTTTAATCACGGTATTAATATTTTATAAGTGTTGATGTTGACTTTGATGTGTTTATCAGTAGACCAGATGAATTTTAAATGTTCGCTAATTTATACCGATACAATATAAGGTACCTACCGGTGCATGTTGTAGGTTGTTTGTTATACAACTGATACAGAAAGATATTACGGTTAGTGTCTCAATATACAGGTAAGTGACGTTAGCTTATGTAGCATGGAGCATAGATTAACGTATACTGTAGCCTAACTTCATTTACCGGTAGTCTTCAGTTTTGGGCCACTTGTAGCCTACCGTATGTTTGGGGGTCGACCTATACGCTAGGTATCTCGGAATTTTGAGCTAGAAATCTTGAAATAGACTTGTACGCCGGGTCGACTTGTACGCAGAAAAAAAAGATTACCGTAAGTTACGGCATACAAGACGAGTTTTCAAGGTTAAAATATAATTAATATAACATAACAAAACAGTAACACAAATTCAGTATTCTCTTAATGATACAGCACACACCGCGCCTAACAGCTGATACACTGGTCGCTCACTCTATGTTTTGAGCCGACCTATACGGTAGGTATAGTCCTCAGAATTTTGAGCTAGAAGTCTTGAGGTGGAATTGTACGCCGTTTCTACTTGTACACCGCAGTTTCGCTCAATAGAGCTTCATTATGAAACTGAGGTTGACTCTGTGGGTGCTGAAAAACACAAATGGGCGTGAGCAAATAGTTATGTAGCGATAGGGTACCATTATTGTTTATTCCCGACGGAATCACCAAATATGTAGAGGTCGAGTTACCAATATTTAACTTTGGCTAAGAAGGATGAGATTAAGGACAATGCCTGAACGCAAGGCAATTTAAGCACATAGAATAAAATCCAGAACTGAACGGAATGATTTCAAAACATAACAATTAAATTTATTAATGTTTGATGTACATGCATGCGAACTAAAAAGGTAAGACAGAGTCGTGTCCCTTTGATTAGGTATTAGTTGTAGGGGAGTTCATATTAAGAAAATTTGGAATTGTGAGTTATAAAGTTGGTAAAAGTTCAGGAGTGATTTCAGAGTTCGTGAATGTTGGTAATTGTCTTTAACGTCTGGCCAGCAATGACTAAGACGGGAGTTTCTGAACGTTACATCTTGGCACTTGGTAGCAAGGAATGAGACGTGCGAGAGAGATGAATGGAAAGAAAAACTACTCAAGGGAGTTTACACGTGTTGGGTTTATATAATGGTCGTGTACCACGTGGGAGGCTCAAACGGAGAACGCGGGAAAAACAGATTGGTCGCGTGCAGGCAGTTTGATTGGTCGGAACTGACCAATCAGCAAGCAAGATTGGAGGTGATTGACCAATGAATACTTGTTATAATTGTATGAAAGTAGGATGTGACTTACCAGATAGGAAGAGTGAATTTCCTAAAAACAAGTAAGGCTGGTTTGTTGTGGAAGATCCCACAGTTATGCTCGGAACTAGTAGCCATGTTGAAGATGAGAAATCACACTAATTTGCAGTGTGTCGTCAAGTCAAAACAGCTCTGATGATGTGCCTAATGTTTATGAAAGTGTACAGTCGTGGCAGTTAAAGCCGTCAGGATTGATATGAATAAGGATATAATTTCGTCGAATTTGAACCCCTTTTTTCCGTGATTCGGAAACAGTTGCATCTATATTGACAAAGCATGGACTTTTTTTTAGGCAAACGATAGAGAAAAAGGCTCAGTAATGAAAGCAAAATATATTCTATGAGTCCGTAAAATTAAGTTAACATCCCGGATTTAAGGATAAATTAAAGCTAATGTAGACGTATCATAGAAAACACATTCTCCTTTATCGCTCTCATCGCTTTGCTTCACAAACGATGATTCAGCGTAAGTGTGTGTGTGTGGGGGGGGCATGGAGGCTCAACGTCTGCTCAATCTACAGTATTGGTTAACCGACAAGCATCCGCAAACCGTTTTTTTCATCTGGACCAAATGCAGAAACCAGATTGCGGTCTGGTATGAGCACCAACATTAAAACATGTCTTTTTTCACCCCTCCGCCTTGGGTCTACAGATTGAATCGCTTACAATGATGCTCACCCTGTACAAAGCCAGAGATCCACTCGAGGTAGAGTTTTATAGCTATAGAGCAGCAGAAGAGCGTCGTGCCACAGGCGTAGTTCATGTGGATTTGGTCGTAGTTCCCGGTCTGATTACCAAAGAAGCGTTCGCAAACTACAATAAATCGGGAGCGGCTACATCAATCTTTCCGTTGATCTACAAAAACTATCAGCGCCGTCATCGAATATAGCGAAGAGCGTGAGGAATCTCGGCAGGAGGCGCGAATGTTCCACAGTACGTGTCTGTAAATTGTTTCGAAGGCGGGCTTCAGATCGTTAAACGCCTCGAAGAGGTGTCTCTTGCGGTGATCTTGGAACTTCCCGGTGATGAGTCTGAGAGCGGAGATGTGATCTGAGATTGAGCGGAAGGGAATGAAACCAGCCTGATGAAGGAAGCCTCTAGTATTTCAGTACTAGTTGTAATAAAGCGTCATGGAAGAAAAGTCGTAAGGTACGCTACATTCAGTGATGTGCCATGCGCGATACACGCTTAGGCGATCATGTATCTTTCGATAAATGACTGACGAGGCAGATTTTTCCCGCAGTATGTTGCCATTTCTTTCTAACCATTGCCATCCAAGGCTATAGAACCCATAGGGATTTTTAATGTTAAATATTATTGAAAACGCTTGATAATCATGCACCAACAATACAATATTATCCATAACTACATGTACAAAAATGTCGTTTTTGATAAAAGTTAAAAAAATAACCATAAATACATAAAAAATGCAGTATGTTCCCGCAGTATGTTGCCATTTCTTTCTAACCCTTGCCATCCAAGGCTATAGAACCCATAGGGGAAAAGATGATTCATGCCTTTCCCAAATGTATTAGCACATAAATGAATGTAATGCATTTGACTGGAATTCGAACTCAATCCGAGCCGCTATCGATGATCCACCGTGTCTCCTTCGTTCATGTATCAAAATGGCATAAAAATAATAATATTTGCATTTACAGATCATGACACCTATCGGAGAGATGAAATTTAATTTTTTATTATTGTATTATTCCAACATCAGAAGATATCTATTAATATTAACAAATGAGCACAAATAGTTATTAAGTATAAAAATTAGTAACTAATGTATTAGGTTGGTGCATAATTATCAGTCATTTTTAATATTTAATATTATTTAAAAACGCTTGATAATTATGCACCAACAATACAATATTATCCATAACTACATGTACAAAAATGTCGTTTTTGATAAAAGTTTAAAAATAACCATAAATACATAAAAAATGCATATACTGTCAACAATTCCTTTTTTCACAATATAGCTATTTGTGCTATATTATAATGCTTATTACCTAAACAATAATAATACTGAATAAATTCTTTTAAACATTAAAGTACATTTAATCACATCTCCCTCATAGCCATCAAAATTTGTTAAAATAGGTAATATTTTGACAAAATAAGAACTATTTATGTTTAATACAAAGAGGTTCTCAAATTCCTTTGCCCAATCAAGTAAAATATTCTAAAATAAAGTCTGACGAGATACTTTAATCAAATTTTGGGAAATGGTTTGGGCTTAGAACTTTTCACTCCCACTCTGTATATCATAATAAAATTCGGTTTATTTATAGTAATCAAAAAAGTAATATTTTCAGAAATTTGATGTTGACGAATTATTTAATTTATATTAATTGAGAAATATTTTAATACACTAAATCGGGAATTCTAAACATGGGCGGTAACTCTCCCTTGGTGTCGACATGAATTACCAAGCGGTAGACAGTGTTACCGGGGGTTAGAAGGTTCTACAATTTTAACAAGGTTGTAGCACGATTTAACTTTTTGAACCCTGGTTACAACAGGTCATAATATTTTATATACCCATTTGTTTCTTATTTGCATACATATTTATATTTTTAGATATATTTTAATAATTTAACTATGGAGGAAAAACCTACAAGATAATGTCCATAAGTTTCTTGGGGCTAACCTTGTTTACTGCTGCTATGTTGTTCCCGCCATAGCTTAATTCCGGTCATTGGCGCTTCTATCCTACATGAAACGTAAATTATGTTCCATTTACCAGTACAGTATTAATATGGGATTGCGGCAGTCGGTTTAAATATTTAAAAAGTGATGCTAAAACCACTGAACAAAATGTTGGTAATTACTTATTTTATAAAGGCTTAATAAACCGAAATATTTTTAAACATTACCTATTAATATTAATTATTTTTACTACAGTGTAACCCGGATATAAGAGACCCGGATGTAAGAGAAACCCGGATATAAGAGAGATTTTCTCTGGTCCCAAATTAGAGCCTGTTTTAATGTATATAAAATAGACCAAACCCGGATATAAGAGAAACCCGGATATAAGAGACTTCTTCTCCGGTCCCGACAACGCTCCTATATCCGGGTTACACTGTATGACTATTTTCCGACTAAAAAACCCCTGAAGTTTTGACTTTTCCCGTAACTAGGCCAATAGAGCAAATATTAATGCTGTGTAACCCGGATATAAGAGAAACCCGGATATAAGAGATATTTTCTCTGATCCCAAATTAGAGCCCATAATTACCTAAACAAAATAGACCAAACCCAGATATAAGAGAAACCCGGATATAAGAGACTTCGTCTCCGGTCCCGTCAACTTTCTTATATCCGGGTTACACTGAATGACTATTTTCCGACTAAAAAAACCCTGAAGTTTTGAGTTTTCCCGTAACTAGTCCAATAGAGCAAATATTAATGCTGTGTAACCCGGATATAAGAGACCTGGATATAAGAGAAACCCGGGTATAAGAGAGATTTTCTCTGGTCCCAAATTAGAGCCCATAATTACCTAAACAAAACAGACCAAACCCGGATATAAGAGAAACCCGGATATAAGAGACTTCGTCTGCGGTCCCGACGACAACTCTCTTACATCCGGGTTACACTGTATATCTTTTATGTTGTTTTTTTCTTTGACAATTTTGTAGACATTTTGGTACCTTATGACAGGGGTTCACTAACTAGGGTTCCTGCTCCTCACCCCAGGGAATTCGAGATGGAATTCCATGAGGGGTGGTAGAGTAGTTTGTCCTTGAGTGACGTCATAGCCAGCTATAGTTCGACGCCATCCATTCGTCGTTTCCGCTGATGTAAATCCATCGCCGCCGGCTCGGATCCGCCTGTGAAAGCGACTGCATTTATGAAACGAATAAGTTTCAGAATATGTCAGATGATGAAGAGCTGAAGGAGGATATTGATTGGCGAATAAATCGAACTCTTGATATTGCAGTTTGAAAGCATCACTTTCGAAGAGTTTGGCTACGCAACCCTGGATATATTTCTCGGAAAGGCATTGCAGATTCTAAAAAAAAAAACATACTAATGTAAACCTTGATTCTGTTCTCATTTGTCAATCAAGACAGAACATCTAAGAATCGCTCGAATCTATAGACAGGTCTGCGGAATTTTAGCCAACAAGAAGCTTTCAAGTTTTCACAAAAATATAAAGAGAAAGAGAAGTAAAGAATTAATTGAATTTTATATTCGAATTTATAAGTCATTTTTCTGCTTACAATTTCCTACATTTTTGTTTATCGTTTCACCCCCAAGCAAGGGGATAATGCCACTAAGACGCAGGGGATTACTGGGAGTGAAAGTGAAAGGGAGTGAGAATACTGAGAATGGGGAGGATTGAGGAAAGGTTAAAAATGGAACAGGGTTCAAGAAGACAGATTGACGTTGCATTTAAATGAAATGAATTCAGCGAGTATAAGAAGTGTTATATCTCGTACAAGATATAATAAACAAAGTAAACCCGAGTGTGGTTTTCAATAATAATTTTATAATCGGATGTAGGTATGTCAAAATACAGAGACAGAGTCAGGAGTAAGCTAACCGCAATGGTGTTAGTAAACGAAGACCTTCTTCTTTTCTACTGTTGCCTGTGGTCGTACTTTATCGGCCACCAGACCGTCCATTATCGTGAATGGGGAAGTTGGATTATCTCATCACAACAAGAAGGATTGAGGAAAAGACATATGATGAGCGGGATTCAAGAAGATAGATGATGGTGATTGACGTTGCATTTAAATTTTGCAAGATTGTAGTTATCAGGGAAGCAAGTAAACGGAAGGGAGTTCCACAGGCGGAAAGTGCGAGAATTTAGTTAATGTATAAAAAAAAGTGTGTTAATACAACAAAATATCATCACGGAAAGCGTTCCATTTTACGGTTTGACGTGATAAACCATCAGTTAAAAACTAACTTTTTATTATTTTTTTTAAATAACCAAAAATGGGTCCTTTAAATTAGGTACCTCCACCTTTGCGGCATAAATTTTCGATACCTAAGGTTTAAAAATAGTTTCTTCAAAATTTTCTAAATGAAAAAATTTCAAAAATAATTTCATTCATTTGTGAATAAGTTCTGAAAATTTCATTAAAATCGGACAATTATTTGATTTTTACAAGAATTTCCAAATCAATGTGTTTTCAACGAAAAAAAGAAAAAGCGGAAAAAATTCAATGTAATTATTTTGCCACCCCGATGACGTAAACAAAACAAGATTTTAACCAAAATTTCGAACGTGTTAGCAAGGATTAAAAAATTAAAAAAAAATAATCAAAAAATACTTTGGTCTTTTATATTAATAATAACATAAACATTTTGACGATAAAACTTTATTTTTACTAAGTTTGTGGCCTTTTTCATTACGCTATGCTGTTTTTCGCGAAAAAGTGGAGGTACCTACTTTAAATTACGTCCTTTGAGAACCTAAGCATTTCTTCCTTCATAGTGAGTTATTTGGGGCGTTATAATTGTAGACACATTGGTTTCAAGTAACCTATACAAATCTCTCAAGGTAATATGACCGACAGAATATGAAGAAGACGAAAGGATGTTATTTACATAAGTTATCGGGTAAAGTAACTATTCAGTTTCTTGCCAACACCAACGACGATGTTTAATTAAAAACAGAATTTGCTCGTTCTTGTGCCGTAGAAATTGTTGGCCGAAAGGAAATGAAAATAAACCACTACCCAAATGGAACAGGCGTCGAACAAGAGAAATAATGAGACGAAATGCTTTTAATATGAAGAGCTTTTATATTCAGTGCTGTGCGGGTGTGGCTGTATTCGGGGACAGGTTAATTTGGTCCGAGTCGGTCGGACAATAGAAAACATGTGTCGCTTAAGTTTTCTTCACCGCCAGAATGGTGTCGGTGGCCGGAAACAAGACTTTCATCTCTCTATGTACTCCTAAAATGCATACAAGAAACAAACAAATAAATGCAACGAATGACTTTTCCCGAATTCTGGATTCGTTTGTTTTTATATTTTTCGTTTAATGTATTTTGTTAATATTCACACAGAGACTTTCTAGTCACTGTGCACTCGGACGCCGCCATTTCGAAATCTCACACGTCTTTGTATAAAACGCCTTCCACTGTTAACAGAAATAATGTCCGAACCTACGACCCACATCCAGGAAAAGATCTAGTAAGGCCTGCGCTGGGGTGGGGGGGGTGTAAAAACATTACTCCCTGCAATAAATAGAAAAAGAAAATCGCTTTCTATTACTTTATTTCTATTTAGTGAAAGCGCATAAATGAATGGCAGCCTATCGAGGTACGATAACGTCAACTTTCTTTGCAGTTACCGTATTTGGTTTAATATTTTAAAAATTCAATGTCCTTTCAGGAAGTACGCGATTATGGCTCTCCACAGATCGCTTTGTTTCTTCTATCCGAACGTTTGGAGAATGGGCCCCATAAGTTTTCTTTAATGTCCTAAATTCAGACCTGTATTTTTCTCTTCAGGATATAGGCGATGATGGCTTTCCACAGCTTCCTTTTTAATTATCTACACATTTTCATGCCTTCTTGGGAAAGATAGTGCAGAGATTTCCAGTTGTCTTCTCCACGGCTTTGGAATTCAGAGTTTTACTTTCTTTTGAATGGTTGCCACCCAAGGCAAGAGAGTGTCAGCCGACTGTGTTATTTATAGTTGGGAGACAGATAAGATGGATTCACGACAGGAAATTTGAACTTGAGTTGCCGATTCTACTTTCTGAGATAATAACCGATAAATACTCGGAAATAATATAGTAATGACATTTTAAAAATCGACAAAAGTCTAAAGAAATCCCCATGTGTTCTTAATACTAAGATAAGTCCATTGAATATTAATTTATTGCAGGATGCATCTTAACATTAATTACATTATTCGGACTATCATCCTCATCTTTGTTTCCATATTTATCACAATGTTTCGGCCGTTGTACGCTCCGGCCTTCTTCATGTGTTTGGAATGTCGAACTGAACCCTTTATTTCGCTCACTGGGGTGGACTGTTCTAGTTCCACGTGTCATGTCTAATGGATGTCAGTTATCAGTTATCTCCTGTTAATTCCCCTCTCTAAGTTCTCCACTGCCTTAACTAGGTATTGAACTCAAAGTGTTTGGTTTCTCTCACTGGACACATGGCACAATGGATAATGGCGTTAGTTAGATCCAGTGACAGGTTGTTGTGATAAACATGGCAACAAAGATGAGGATGATAGTCTGAACAATGTAAATGATGTACATAATATCTCATCTTATTTCGTCCACGGAGGTGGATTGTTCTAGTTCCACATGGTCCAGTCGATAAAAGATTTGCTTGAAATAATCCAGGGACTTGACCCAAAGAGTTGTGAGTTAAATAACTGTCCATAGCAGAGGTGAACAAAAACGTTTAGAGTTGAATTACCAAAAGGGGAAAAAAAACAAAACAAAACTGAGATACCCAGAAAAAGCATGGCACGTGCACATTATACATCGGTGGACGGAATAATGGGTTCGGTTCGAAACTCGAATGAAGAAGGCCGGAGCGTACAAGGACCGAAACGCCGTGAATATCGCAATAAAGTTGAGGGCAACACTCCAAACAATGTAAATGGTGTAGATAAACCGTACTTTTAAAACGAATCTACTCATAGAAAAGAGCGCTTACTTTGCCGCGTACTATTAATCCATCATAAAAATTCAGAATGTCGAATTAATTTTGAACACTTCAATCACCAAGATCTACGGGTTTGTTATAACAAATTTAGTATAACAAACAAGGAAGTTGTACACAGAATAGGTTGCATTTTTGAACCTAAAATTCAAGTCATGGCTTTAAATAGCTTCGTCACGTATAGACCGTATGGATATCATTAATGGCGTCAGACCCGCTCGGGAATGTTTTTACATTATTTTGTTTTTAATCGGTATCACACCATGCAAGGCGGTAAAGCCACTAAGATGCAAGGGGTTACAGGTTGTGGCAAAATTAAGAGCAGAAACATTAATACTGAACGGGAAAAGAAAAAAATAATCAGGAGAGCTGTAGATAACGATTGGTATTGTATTAAAATTTTTCCAGATTAAAGTTGGCTGGAAAGCATGGAGCTGAAAAGGAGTTCCACAAGCGAGAAATGTGAGAGAAGAAACTGTTAGCATAGAACTTACGGCTACATCTAGGCAGCTCAACTTTAAATTGATGAGATCTCGACGTCAGTCTAGTACTGCGCTTATATTCATAAAGTCTAGGTACCGAAGAGTTCATCCAAGTAATTACTATGAAAGTATTTATAGAAAAGACCCAGAGAGGCAACTTCACGGTGCTGGGCAAATGACGGGAGTCGAGCCACTAAATCAGGACTGTTAATATTACTGATTCTTCTTTGGATTTTATCAAGGAGCTCAAGGTAGATATCAAGGGTACTGGACTATATGTGGCAGCAATATTCTAAGCATGAACGAATGGTAAACTTATATATACAAGATAGATTCTGGAGAGCAGTATTGTCTCGTAGGACACAGTGAACCAACATGAATTCAATATAGATTTTCCACTTCATATCAGCTGAGAACGTTAGTCCGAGAAGGTGAAACGTGTCATATTCCTGAAAGTTAGCATTAGCCATGCTCATGGAAGGGAGAGAGAGATATCAGATGGAGAGTAATGGAGCGATATCTAGTTTTGGAGGCGTTAAAATTAACAATTCATCTTTTTCCCATTTACAACCATTTTTGAGGTCGTTTGGGCCATTTTGACTTTGTCTGATTGATCAGCCTTAATGATCTATATAAAACTCTTTACTCGGACCAATTATTACAATTGGCTTCAAATGAATAAATCCTTTAAATCTTAAAGAGTTATATAACACTATAAGATGGCTGTATTAAATAAAAAAAAGAGTTTAACCAAATAACAAAAACCATATCACTTCAGCATTTCAACAGCCGTAACGAAAAATGGTGAGTACTTGCAACTGGAAGAGAAATTAAGGATATAATCAAGCAAACACACCGCAATATGCTGATCTGGGACTCGCAGGCTTTCATCTATTCGAACGGATGAACAACGACAACTTTGTCACCGATAGCAACATCTTTATCGTTGTTGGGAAAAAGAAGGTCGCCACCGTGTCGTGTCGGCTTTTATTCATCGTCGGTGAAACTGTATATTTTCTTTACAATTATTCATGCATACAAGCAACTCAAGGTAGAGGGTGGCCAAATAATTTTTTAAAGACGTGTAACTTGAGGAGCAAGAAGTGCATATTATGAGGATATGATGGATAGATAATGGTTTTACACTACACTTAAGATTGCAATGATAGAGGAAGCATCCGCGAGGGATTTTGTCGTATACTACAGCGATTATGGGGAAGAAACTGTTATCATAGGATAATCAACGGTATGAGGATGTGTCATATCTCGTCCTGGGCGTGACGATGAACAACATCCGGCAGCAAGGCCTCTGATCAGGAGATTGGAAGTTTTGAGGAGCGTAGAACCACCTCTTAACTGCTGTTATTCTCGGGTCCACTCTGACCCGGAGTGGTAGCTATAGGTAAATAGTGAACCCCAAACAAAAATCAGCAGTACATTTTCTGTAATAAAATGACCAACAATACAATTTTATAGCAAAATGTCAATCAGTACAACACGAAAAAAAAAATGTAAAATACATTTTGAACTGAAATTACAAGCAAGACATTTTATGATCTACAAAATATATATCTAGAAAATATACCTTTAAAATTATGTACCAAATATCTAGTTGAAAGCATTAAAAAAAAAAGATTTCGGCATTAAATAACCCATAGTAGTTGATAGTCCGCTAAACAAAATCAACCAATCAAATGAGTCAATTCTGTGCACGTGGCATGGCAGGCACTTGTCTGAACTGGAGTAGGCAAGAAATGTTTATTCGAACATCTTCCATGAAAATATCCATGAAAACAGCGATAGAGAATCGAGAGGCTAGTAACATTTGAGGGAAGGGTTTATAGATGGAAAAAAAATTCCACATTCACAGAGTCGTACAAAAGCTTTCGAACTCTGGCAAGACTGGAAATTCTCCCATCATGATATAGCTGTGATATTTCATGTTTGGTTTGATCTGGTTCATGTAAAGGAGAAGTCAGGTACGTTTTTTTTTCTGAAGTGTTACAAGTGGCCGACCATTATTCCAGCCTAGGCAATGGAGAACAATAAAGTTCTGCACCTGAAAACTCTTTTTTAATTTTACCTTGTTTTTGTTGTCGTAGTATCTGTGGAAATAAATAAGAGACATTGCTATCGAAGCATCCCTCTTATATTATTGAGCTTGCAGTGTAATTGACTTTCGAATATTCAAATTAATATCAATAGAAGCTTATGAATTTCGAATTTTGTGATCGACTCTACAACTTATCCGGAAATTTATGCATTGTCTTAAACAATTTTGTTGCTTGCTTACAGAGATTAATTATGTATGAGCTTCGATGTGAAATCTTGCCATTAGCTTTATACAATCTTGCAAAGGTGGGCAACTTATCACATTGGTTCTGTGTTGTTCAATTTCCACCAGTAGAGGTTTTGATCCCTGATAAATACACACAAAAAAAAAGGCAAGATTCTTTGAATTTGTTATTATACAGTCTTCCGGGAGAAATTTGTTTAATGATTTTATTTAATTTTTCTGAATCCATAAAATAGCCACAATTTACAAGGATTCCTAGGTGATTATAAAAGGCGTGTGTGCATTAATCTTCACATCCTAACGCACACACATAAACACACAAACAGTTAATATCACAAATTCCCACTCACTCATTGTTAGGCAGGCATAAGACAAATAATACTAAAGTAGTCTCGCTGATTGTTATTAGCGTGTTTAATGCTCATTGGATCCTTGTGCCAAACTAAGATGAGCTTAGTAGCTTACGTCTTATATTTGGTCGAACTAGCTCGGACATTTACGACGTCAAGTATCACGGTCCTACATGAAGGTCGGAAGTTTATTAGGGTGTCATCCGTTGTCATAACACAGTTGTTAATATAGGAGAAGGAATAACGCAGCCAGCTATTACTTACCTGTAGTCGTTAGCATAGGAACCAAAATAAATGCAACTAAAACATAACTGAAAATTCGCATAGCCAAAGCCTGGGCGGCCTTATATAAAATGGGTGTAATCTCGAAATCAATCTTATCAATCAGACAACCTCAAGCGGGGATTCTTTCGTGTCCCTATTGAGGCTCTGTTAATGTATAGTGATCGGTGACCATTGCGTCTTGCTCCATCACAGAGTCGCACAAACGCTTTTGAACTCTGGCAAGACTGGAAATTCTCCCAACTTGATATAGCTGTGATAGTGCATATTTGGTTTGATCTGGTTCATGTAAAGACAGATCGTGGCAGGAGGAGTCAAGTACGTTTTTTTTAAGTGTTACAATAATAATAAAAAAGTTCTGTACCTGAAAACTCTTTTTTATTTTAACCTTGTTTTTGTTGTCCCTGTATCTGTGGAAATAAATAAGAGACATTGCTTTCGAAGCATCCCTCTTACATTATTGAGCTTGCAGTGTCCAGATCAGTAGATCACTGGCAAGTTCTTGCTTTGCTCGCCAGCTGTGTCCTGTAAAGGTTATTCTATCTTCACGTAAGATTATAGATATATAAAGTATATGTACATATAGTCGTGATTTACTGCCTCCAAGAGATGTTAAGTACAGCTCTTTGAATCTGAGTGTTGGTTCTATCAAGCTTTGTCTCAAGGGTTTTACTTAATGTCCAAGCAGTGGCTCTATACATTAACAGAGCCTCAATCGTGGCATGAAAATATCTGCCCTTGAGGTTGTCTGGTTGATCAGATTGATTTCGAGTTTACACCCATTTTATTTAAGGCGGTCCAAGCTTTGGTTATGCGATTTTTTAGTAGAATTTATTTCGGTTTTACTACGCTGACGACTACTAGTAAGTAAAAGTTGGCTGCTTTATTCCGTCTCCTAGAGTAGTTATCGAATTCCGGTTTCATATGTATGCTCAAGCCCACTTTATGTTTCTTTGAAAACCATAAATCCAAACTGTGGTTTATATTGAAATTATACTGAACTTTAGTTACAATTACTGGCGTGGTAACGAGTTGAACAAGGCCAAAGGAATTAAACCCTCTGCTAGTACAATAGCCACTGGCTTTCAAACGGTTTCATCAACACAATTTCAAGGACAAGGCTTGTGTCAAACTGTGGTGTTGCTTTCAGACGCTTGGATTGTCTCCCTAGGCCAATATTATCAAGAAATAGTTTCCATGATATACTGGGATTCGAACCCAGGTTTCATATGTTATAAATGAACATCAAACGTGCTATTGATTGATTGATTCGATTTTTCGGCTTATGAATCCTTTGCAGGTTATTTAAAGCCAGAAAATATTGTTAGATTGTAAAAAAAAACGTTTTTTGAGATAATAATAGTTTACTGATACAAGGCTTAGTGATTAAGCCATAAGTAGTTTGGGAAGAGGTAGATTCATACATTTTTCTAGGTTATTTACGCGTCAG